>JAQIHN010000558.1:0-64000 GCA_027917425.1 Gastrophryne carolinensis
GGAATGGGAGGGGGAATGCCACACTGCCTATATGGGGAATGGGAGGGGGGAATGTCACACTGCCTATATGGGGAATGGGAGGGGGAATGTCACACTGCCTATATGGGGAATGGGAGGGGGAATGTCACACTGCCTATATGGGGATTGGGAGGGGGGAATGCCACACTGCCTATATGGGAATAGGAGGGGGAATGTCACACTGCCTATATGGGGAATGGGATGGGGAATGCCACACTGTCTATATGGGGAATGGGAGGGGGAATGTCACACTGCCTATATGGGGAATGGGAGGGGAAATGTCACACTGGATATATGGGGAATGGGAGGGGGAATGTCACACTGCCTATATGGGGAATGGGAGGGGGAATGTCACACTGGATATATGGGGAATGGGAGGGGGGATGTCACACTGCCTATATGGGGAATGGGAGGGGGATGCCACACTGCCTATATGGGAAATGGGAGGGGGGAATGTCACACTGCCTATATGGGGAATGGGAGGGGGATGCCACACTGCCTATATGGGGAATGGGAGGGGGAATGTCACACTGCCTATATGGGGAATGGGAGGGGGGATGTCACACTGTCTATATGGGGAATGGGAGGGGGAATGCCACACTGTCTATATGGGGAATGGGAGGGGGGATGTCACACTGTCTATATGGGGAATGGGAGGGGGGAATGTCACACTGCCTATATGGGGAATGGGAGGGGGATGCCACACTGCCTATATGGGGAATGGGAGGGGGAATGTCACACTGCCTATATGGGGAATGGGAGGGGGGATGTCACACTGTCTATATGGGGAATGGGAGGGGGAATGCCACACTGTCTATATGGGGAATGGGAGGGGGAATGTCACACTGCCTATATGGGGAATGGGAGGGGGGATGTCACACTGTCTATATGGGGAATGGGAGGGGGAATGCCACACTGTCTATATGGGGAATGGGAGGGGGAATGTCACACTGCCTATATGGGGAATGGGAGGGGGAATGCCACACTGTCTATATGGGGAATGGGAGGGGGGATGTCACACTGTCTATATGGGGAATGGGAGGGGGAATGCCACACTGCCTATATGGGGAATGGGATGGGGAATGTCACACTGCCTATATGGGGAATGGGAGGGGGGATGTCACACTGGATATATGGGGAATGGGAGGGGGATGCCACACTGCCTATATGGGGAATGGGAGGGGGGAATGTCACACTGCCTATATAGGGAATGGGAGGGGGAATGTCACACTGCCTATATGGGGAATGGGAGGGGGAATGTCACACTGGATATATGGGGAATGGGAGGGGGGATGTCACACTGTCTATATGGGGAATGGGAGGGGGAATGCCACACTGCCTATATGGGGAATGGGAGGGGGAATGTCACACTGCCTATATGGGGAATGTGAGGGGGGAATGTCACACTGCCTATATGAGGAATGGGATGGGGAATGTCACACTGTCTATATGGGGAATGGGAGGGGGAATGTCACACTGCCTATATGGGGAATGTGAGGGGGGAATGTCACACTGCCTATATGAGGAATGGGAGGGGGGAATGCCACACTGCCTATATGGGGAATGGGAGGGGGAATGCCACACTGCCTATATGGGGAATGGGAGGGGGAATGTCACACTGCCTATATGGGGAATGGGAGGAGGAATGTTACACTGGATATATGGGGAATGGGAGGGGGGATGTCACACTGTCTATATGGGGAATGGGAGGGGGAATGTTACACTGGATATATGGGGAATGGGAGGGGGGATGTCACACTGTCTATATGGGGAATGGGAGGGGGAATGTTACACTGGATATATGGGGAATGGGAAGGGGGAATGTCACACTGCCTATATGGGGGAATGGGAGGGGGAATGTTACACTGGATATATGGGGAATGGGAGGGGGGATGTCACACTGTCTATATGGGGAATGGGAGGGGGAATGCCACACTGCCTATATGGGGAATGGGAGGAGGAATGTCACACTGCCTATATGTGGAATGGGAGGGGGGATGCCACACTGCCTATATGGGGAATGGGAGGGGGGATGTCACACTGCCTATATGGGGAATGGGAGGGGGGAATGTCACACTGCCTATATGGGGAATGGGAGGGGGAATGTCACACTGATTATATGGGGAATGGGAGGGGGAATGTTACACTGGATATATGGGGAATGGGAGGGGGGATGTCACACTGTCTATATGGGGAATGGGAGGGGGAATGCCACACTGCCTATATGGGGAATGGGAGGAGGAATGTCACACTGCCTATATGTGGAATGGGAGGGGGGATGCCACACTGCCTATATGGGGAATGGGAGGGGGATGTCACACTGCCTATATGGGGAATGGGAGGGGGGAATGTCACACTGCCTATATGGGGAATGGGAGGGGGAATGTCACACTGATTATATGGGGAATGGGAGGGGGAATGTCACACTGCCTATATGGGGAATGGGAGGGGGGATGCCACACTGCCTATATGGGGAATGGGAGGGGGGATGTCACACTGCCTATATGGGGAATGGGAGGGGGGAATGTCACACTGCCTATATGGGGAATGGGAGGGGGAATGTCACACTGATTATATGGGGAATGGGAGGGGGAATGTCACACTGCCTTTATGGGGAATGGGAGGGGGGATGCCACACTGTCTATATGGGGAATGGGAGGGGGAATGTCACACTGATTATATGGGGAATGGGAGGGGGAATGCCACACTGCCTATATGGGGAATGGGAGGGGGAATGTCACACTGATTATATGGGGAATGGGAGGGGGAATGTCACACTGCCTATATGGGGAATGGGAGGGGGATGCCACACTGTCTATATGGGGAATGGGAGGGGGAATGTCACACTGATTATATGGGGAATGGGAGGGGGAATGCCACACTGTCTATATGGGGAATGGGAGGGGGGAATGTCACACTGCCTATATGGGGAATGGGAGGGGGGAATGTCACACTGCCTATATGGGGAATGGGAGGGGGAATGTCACACTGCCTATATGGGGAATGGGAGGGGGAATGTCACACTGCCTATATGGGGAATGGGAGGGGGGAATGTCACACTGCCTATATGGGGAATGGGAGGGGGGAATGTCACACTGCCTATATGGGGAATGGGAGGGGGGAATGTCACACTGCCTATATGGGGAATGGGAGGGGGGAATGTCACACTGATTATATGGGGAATGGGAGGGGGAATGTCACACTGTCTATATGGGGGAATGGGAGGGGGGAATGTCACACTGTCTATATGGGGAATGGGAGGGGGGAATGTCACACTGATTATATGGGGAATGGGAGGGGGGAATGCCACACTGTCTATATGGGGAATGGGAGGGGGGAATGTCACACTGTCTATATGGGGAATGGGATGGGGGAATGCCACACTGCCTATATGGGGAATGGGATGGGGAATGCCACACTGTCTATATGGGGAATGGGAGGGGGAATGTCACACTGCCTATATGGGGAATGGAGGGGGAATGTCACACTGCCTATATGTGGAATGGGAGGGGGGATGCCACACTGCCTATATGGGGAATGGGAGGAGGAATGTCACACTGCCTATATGTGGAATGGGAGGGGGATGCCACACTGCCTATATGGGGAATGGGAGGGGGGATGTCACACTGCCTATATGGGGAATGGGGAGGGGGGAATGTCACACTGCCTATATGGGGAATGGGAGGGGGAATGTCACACTGATTATATGGGGAATGGGAGGGGGAATGTCACACTGCCTATATGGGGAATGGGAGGGGGGATGCCACACTGTCTATATGGGGAATGGGAGGGGGGAATGTCACACTGATTATATGGGGAATGGGAGGGGGAATGCCACACTGTCTATATGGGGAATGGGAGGGGGGGAATGTCACACTGCCTATATGGGGAATGGGAGGGGGAATGTCACACTGCCTATATGGGGAATGGGAGGGGGAATGTCACACTGCCTATATGGGGAATGGGAGGGGGGAATGTCACACTGCCTATATGGGGAATGGGAGGGGGAATGTCCACACTGTCTATATGGGGAATGGGAGGAGGAATGTCACACTGCCTATATGGGGAATGGGAGGGGGGAATGTCACACTGCCTATATGGGGAATGGGAGGGGGGAATGTCACACTGCCTATATGGGGAATGGGAGGGGGGGAATGTCACACTGCCTATATGGGGGAATGGGAGGGGGGGAATGTCACACTGCCTATATGGGGAAGGGAGGGGGAATGTCACACTGTCTATATGGGAATGGGAGGGGGAATGTCACACTGTCTATATGGGGAATGGGAGGGGGGAATGTCACACTGATTATATGGAGAATGGGAGGGGGGAATGCCACACTGTCTATATGGGGAATGGGAGGGGGGAATGTCACACTGCCTATATGGGGAATGGGGAGGGGACACTGCCTATATGGGGAATGGGAGGGGGGAATGTCACACTGCCTATATGGGGAATGGGAGGGGGGAATGCCACACTGCCTATATGGGGAATGGGAGGGGGGAATGTCACACTGATTATATGGGGAATGGGAGGGGGAATGTCACACTGTCTATATGGGGAATGGGAGGGGGGAATGTCCACACTGTCTATATGGGGAATGGGAGGGGGGAATGTCACACTGATTATATGGGGAATGGGAGGGGGGAATGCCACACTGTCTATATGGGGAATGGGAGGGGGGAATGTCACACTGTCTATATGGGGAATGGGAGGGGGGAATGTCACACTGATTATATGGGGAATGGGAGGGGGAATGCCACACTGTCTATATGGGGAATGGGAGGGGGGAATGTCACACTGCTATATGGGGAATGGGAGGGGGGAATGTCACACTGCCTATATGGGGAATGGGAGGGGGGATGCCACACTGCCTATATGGGGAATGGGAGGGGGAATGTCACACTGATTATATGGGGAATGGGAGGGGGAATGTCACACTGTCTATATGGGGAATGGGAGGGGGAATGTCACACTGATTATATGGGGAATGGGAGGGGGAATGTCACACTGTCTATATGGGGAATGGGAGGGGGGATGTCACACTGCCTATATGGGGAATGGGAGGGAGAATGTCACACTGTCTATATGGGGAATGGGAGGGGGGATGTCACACTGTCTATATGAGGAATGGGAGGGGGGATGTCACACTGCCTATATGGGGAATGGGAGGGGGAATGTCACACTGCCTATATGGGGAATGGGAGGGGGAATGTCACACTGATTATATGGGGAATGGGAGGGGGAATGTCACACTGTCTATATGGGGAATGGGAGGGGGGATGTCACACTGCCTATATGGGGAATGGGAGGGAGAATGTCACACTGTCTATATGGGGAATGGGAGGGGGAATGCCACACTGCCTATATGGGGAATGGGAGGGGGAATGTCACACTGCCTATATGGGGAATGGGAGGGGGAATGTCACACTGTCTATATGGGGAATGGGAGGGAGAATGTCACACTGTCTATATGGGGAATGGGAGGGGGGAATGTCACACTGATTATATGGGGAATGGGAGGGGGGATGTCACACTGTCTATATGGGGAATGGGAGGGGGAATGCCACACTGCCTATATGGGGAATGGGAGGGGGAATGCCACACTGCCTATATGGGGAATGGGAGGGGGAATGTCACACTGCCTATATGGGGAATGGGAGGGGGGAATGTCACACTGATTATATGGGGAATGGGAGGGGGAATGTCACACTGATTATATGGGGAATGGGAGGGGGAATGCCACACTGCCTATATGGGGAATGGGAGGGGGGAATGTCACACTGATTATATGGGGAATGGGAGGGGGAATGTCACACTGATTATATGGGGAATGGGAGGGGGAATGTCACACTGCCTATATGGGGAATGGGAGGGGGGAATGTCACACTGATTATATGGGGAATGGGAGGGGGAATGTCACACTGATTATATGGGGAATGGGAGGGGGAATGTCACACTGTCTATATGGGGAATGGGAGGGGGAATGTCACACTGTCTATATGGGGAATGGGAGGGGGGAATGTCACACTGCCTATATGGGGAATGGGAGGGGGAATGTCACACTGATTATATGGGGAATGGGAGGGGGGAATGTCACACTGATTATATGGGGAATGGGAGGGGGGATGTCACACTGCCTATATGGGGAATGGGAGGGGGAATGTCACACTGCATATATGGGGAATGGGAGGGGAATGTCACACTGATTATATGGGGAATGGGAGGGGGGATGTCACACTGTCTATATGGGGAATGGGAGGGGGAATGCCACACTGCCTATATGGGGAATGGGAGGGGGGATGTCACACTGCCTATATGGGGAATGGGAGGGGGGAATGCCACACTGCCTATATGGGGAATGGGAGGGGGGAATGTCACACTGTCTATATGGGGAATGGGAGGGGGAATGCCACACTGCCTATATGGGGAATGGGAGGGGGATGCCACACTGCCAATATGAGGAATGGGAGGGGGAATGTCACACTGGATATATGGGGAATGGGAGGATGAATGTCACACTGCCTATATGGGGAATGGGAGGGGGGATGTCACACTGCCTATATGGGGAATGGGAGGGGAATGTCACACTGCCTATATGGGGAATGGGAGGGGGAATGCCACACTGCCTATATGGGGAATGGGAGGGGGAATGCCACACTGTCTATATGGGGAATGGGAGGGGGATGCCACACTGCCAATATGAGGAATGGGAGGGGGAATGTCACACTGGATATATGGGGAATGGGAGGATGAATGTCACACTGCCTATATGGGGAATGGGAGGGGGGATGTCACACTGCCTATATGGGGAATGGGAGGGGAATGTCACACTGCCTATATGGGGAATGGGAGGGGGAATGCCACACTGCCTATATGGGGAATGGGAGGGGGAATGCCACACTGTCTATATGGGGAATGGGAGGGGGAATGTCACACTGATTATATGGGGAATGGGAGGGGGAATGTCACACTGCCTATATGGGGAATGGGAGGGGGGATGTCACACTGCCTATATGGGGAATGGGAGGGGGAATGTCACACTGATTATATGGGGAATGGGAGGGGGAATGTCACACTGCCTATATGGGGAATGGGAGGGGGGATGTCACACTGCCTATATGGGGAATGGGAGGGGGGAATGTCACACTGCCTATATGGGGAATGGGAGGGGGGAATGTCACACTGTCTATATGGGGAATGGGAGGGGGAATGCCACACTGCCTATATGGGGAATGGGAGGGGGATGCCACACTGCCAATATGAGGAATGGGAGGGGGAATGTCACACTGGATATATGGGGAATGGGAGGATGAATGTCACACTGCCTATATGGGGAATGGGAGGGGGGATGTCACACTGCCTATATGGGGAATGGGAGGGGAATGTCACACTGCCTATATGGGGAATGGGAGGGGGAATGCCACACTGCCTATATGGGGAATGGGAGGGGGAATGCCACACTGTCTATATGGGGAATGGGAGGGGGAATGTCACACTGATTATATGGGGAATGGGAGGGGGAATGTCACACTGTCTATATGGGGAATGGGAGGGGGGAATGTCACACTGCCTATATGGGGAATGGGAGGGGGAATGTCACACTGATTATATGGGGAATGGGAGGGGGGATGTCACACTGCCTATATGGGGAATGGGAGGGGGGAATGTCACACTGCCTATATGGGGAATGGGAGGGGGGAATGTCACACTGTCTATATGGGGAATGGGAGGGGGAATGCCACACTGCCTATATGGGGAATGGGAGGGGGATGCCACACTGCCAATATGAGGAATGGGAGGGGGAATGTCACACTGTCTATATGGGGAATGGGAGGGGGGAATGTCACACTGTCTATATGGGGAATGGGAGGGGGGAATGTCACACTGATTATATGGGGAATGGGAGGGGGAATGTCACACTGTCTATATGGGGAATGGGAGGGGGAATGTCACACTGCCTATATGGGGAATGGGAGGGGGAATGTCACACTGTCTATATGGGGAATGGGAGGGGGAATGTCACACTGCCTATATGGGGAATGGGAGGGGGAATGTCACACTGATTATATGGGGAATGGGAGGGGGGATGTCACACTGCCTATATGGGGAATGGGAGGGGGAATGTCACACTGATTATATGGGGAATGGGAGGGGGGATGTCACACTGCCTATATGGGGAATGGGAGGGGGAATGTCACACTGTCTATATGGGGAATGGGAGGGGGAATGTCACACTGCCTATATGGGGAATGGGAGGGGGAATGTCACACTGATTATATGGGGAATGGGAGGGGGGATGTCACACTGCCTATATGGGGAATGGGAGGGGGAATGTCACACTGATTATATGGGGAATGGGAGGGGGGATGTCACACTGCCTATATGGGGAATGGGAGGGGGAATGTCACACTGTCTATATGGGGAATGGGAGGGGGGAATGCCACACTGCCTATATGGGGAATGGGAGGGGGAATGTCACACTGATTATATGGGGAATGGGAGGGGGGATGTCACACTGCCTATATGGGGAATGGGAGGGGGAATGTCACACTGATTATATGGGGAATGGGAGGGGGGATGTCACACTGCCTATATGGGGAATGGGAGGGGGAATGTCACACTGTCTATATGGGGAATGGGAGGGGGAATGTCACACTGCCTATATGGGGAATGGGAGGGGGAATGTCACACTGTCTATATGGGGAATGGGAGGGGGGAATGTCACACTGATTATATGGGGAATGGGAGGGGGGATGTCACACTGCCTATATGGGGAATGGGAGGGGGAATGTCACACTGCCTATATGGGGAATGGGAGGGGGTAATGCCACACTGCCTATATGGGGAATGGGAGGGGGAATGTCACACTGTCTATATGGGGAATGGGAGGGGGGAATGTCACACTGCCTATATGGGGAATGGGAGGGGGAATGTCACACTGTCTATATGGGGAATGGGAGGGGGGAATGTCACACTGATTATATGGGGAATGGGAGGGGGGATGTCACACTGCCTATATGGGGAATGGGAGGGGGGATGTCACACTGCCTATATGGGGAATGGGAGGGGGGAATGTCACACTGTCTATATGGGGAATGGGAGGGGGGAATGTCACACTGATTATATGGGGAATGGGAGGGGGGATGTCACACTGCCTATATGGAGAATGGGAGGGGGGAATGTCACACTGCCTATATGGGGAATGGGAGGGGGAATGTCACACTGCCTATATGGGGAATGGGAGGGGGTAATGCCACACTGCCTATATGGGGAATGGGAGGGGGAATGTCACACTGTCTATATGGGGAATGGGAGGGGGAATGCCACACTGCCTATATGGGGAATGGGAGGGGGAATGCCACACTGCCTATATGGGGAATGGGAGGGGGGGATGTCACACTGCCTATATGGGGAATGGGAGGGGGAATATCACACTGCCTATATGGGGAAAGGGAGGGGGGGATGTCACACTGTCTATATGGGGAATGGGAGGGGGAATGTCACACTGATTATATGGGGAATGGGAGGGGGTAATGCCACACTGCCTATATGGGGAATGGGAGGGGGAATGTCACACTGCCTATATGGGGAATGGGAGGGGGTAATGCCACACTGCCTATATGGGGAATGGGAGGGGGAATGTCACACTGTCTATATGGGGAATGGGAGGGGGAATGCCACACTGTCTATATGGGGAATGGGAGGGGGAATGCCACACTGCCTATATGGGGAATGGGAGGGGGATGCCACACTGGATATATGGGGAATGGGAGGGGGAATGCCACACTGCCTATATGGGGAATGGGAGGGGGTGCCACACTGCCTATATGGGGAATGGGAGGGGGAATGTCACACTGTCTATATGGGGAATGGGAGGGGATGCCACACTGCCTATATGGGGAATGGGAGGGGATGCCACACTGCCTATATGGGGAATGGGAGGGGGAATGTCACACTGCCTATATGGGGAATGGGAGGGGATGCCACACTGCCTATATGGGGAATGGGAGGGGATGCCACACTGCCTATATGGGGAATGGGAGGGGGAATGTCACACTGCCTATATGGGGAATGGGAGGGGGAATGTCACACTGCCTATATGGGGAATGGGAGGGGATGCGACACTGCCTATATGGGGAATGGGAGGGGGAATGTCACACTGCCTATATGGGGAATGGGAGGGGGAATGTCACACTGCCTATATGGGGAATGGGAGGGGGGATGTCACACTGCCTATATGGGGAATGGGAGGGGGAATGTCACACTGTCTATATGGGGAATGGGAGGTGGGAATGTCACACTGTCTATATGGGGAATGGGAGGGGGAAAGTCACACTGCCTATATGGGGAATGGGAGGAGGAATGTCACACTGCCTATATGGGGAATGGGAGGGGGAATGTCACACTGCCTATATGGGGAATGGGAGGGGGGAATGTCACACTGTCTATATGGGGAATGGGAGGGGGAATGTCACACTGGATATATGGGGAATGGGAGGGGGGATGCCACACTGGATATATGGGGAATGGGAGGGGGAATGTCACACTGCCTATATGGGGAATGGGAGGGGATGCCACACTGCCTATATGGGGAATGGGAGGGGGAATGTCACACTGCCTATATGGGGAATGGGAGGGGGAATGTCACACTGCCTATATGGGGAATGGGAGGGGGGAATGCCACACTGCCTATATGGGGAATGGGAGGGGGAATGTCACACTGCCTATATGGGGAATGGGAGGGGGAATGCCACACTGCCTATATGGGGAATGGGAGGCGGGAATGTCACACTGCCTATATGGGGAATGGGAGGCGGGAATGTCACACTGCCTATATGGGGAATGGGAGGGGGAATGCCACACTGCCTATATGGGGAATGGGAGGGGGGAATGTCACACTGCCTATATGGGGAATGGGAGGGGGGATGTCACACTGCCTATATGGGGAATGGGAGGGGGAATGTCACACTGCCTATATGGGGAATGGGAGGGAGGAATGTCACACTGCCTATATGGGGAATGGGAGGGGGAATGTCACACTGCCTATATGGGGAATGGGAGGGGGGAATGCCACACTGCCAATATGGGGAATGGGAGGGGGAATGTCACACTGCCTATATGGGGAATGGGAGGGAGGAATGTCACACTGCCTATATGGGGAATGGGAGGGAGGAATGTCACACTGCCTATATGGGGAATGGGAGGGGGGATGTCACACTGCCTATATGGGGAATGGAAGGGGGAATGTCACACTGCCTATATGGGGAATGGGAGGGGGGATGTCACACTGCCTATATGGGGAATGGGAGGGGGAATGTCACACTGCCTATATGGGGAATGGGAGGGGGAATGTCACACTGCCTATATGGGGAATGGGAGGGGGAATGTCACACTGCCTATATGGGGAATGGGAGGGGGGAATGTCACACTGCCTATATGGGGAATGGGAGGGGGGAATGTCACACTGCCTATATGGGGAATGGGAGGGGGAATGTCACACTGCCTATATGGGGAATATGAGGGGGGATGTCACACTGCCTATATGGGGAATGGGAGGGGGAATGCCACACTGCCTATATGGGGAATATGAGGGGGGATGTCACACTGCCTATATGGGGAATGGGAGGGGGAATGCCACACTGCCTATATGGGGAATGGGAGGGGGGAATGTCACACTGCCTATATGGGGAATGGGAGGGGGAATGTCACACTGCCTATATGGGGAATATGAGGGGGGATGTCACACTGCCTATATGGGGAATGGGAGGGGGAATGCCACACTGCCTATATGGAGAATATGAGGGGGGATGTCACACTGCCTATATGGGGAATGGGAGGGGGAATGCCACACTGCCTATATGGGGAATATGAGGGGGGATGTCACACTGCCTATATGGGGAATGGGAGGGAGGAATGTCACACTGCCTATATGGGGAATGGGAGGGGGAATGTCACACTGCCTATATGGTGAATATGAGGGGGGATGTCACACTGCCTATATGGGGAATGGGAGGGAGGAATGTCACACTGCCTATATGGGGAATGGGAGGGGGGATGCCACACTGCCTATATGGGGAATATGAAGGGGGATGTCACACTGCCTATATGGGGAATGGGAGGGAGGAATGTCACACTGCCTATATGGGGAATGGGAGGGAGGAATGTCACACTGCCTATATGGGGAATGGGAGGGGGAATGTCACACTGCCTATATGGGGAATGGGAGGGGGGAATGTCACACTGCCTATATGGGGAATGGGAGGGGGAATGTCACACTGCCTATATGGGGAATATGAGGGGGGATGTCACACTGCCTATATGGGGAATGGGAGGGGGAATGCCACACTGCCTATATGGGGAATATGAGGGGGGATGTCACACTGCCTATATGGGGAATGGGAGGGGGAATGCCACACTGCCTATATGGGGAATATGAGGGGGGATGTCACACTGCCTATATGGGGAATGGGAGGGAGGAATGTCACACTGCCTATATGGGGAATGGGAGGGGGAATGTCACACTGCCTATATGGGGAATGGGAGGGGGAATGTCACACTGCCTATATGGTGAATATGAGGGGGGATGTCACACTGCCTATATGGGGAATGGGAGGGAGGAATGTCACACTGCCTATATGGGGAATGGGAGGGGGGATGCCACACTGCCTATATGGGGAATATGAAGGGGGATGTCACACTGCCTATATGGGGAATGGGAGGGAGGAATGTCACACTGCCTATATGGGGAATGGGAGGGAGGAATGTCACACTGCCTATATGGGGAATGGGAGGGGGAATGTCACACTGCCTATATGGGGAATGGGAGGGGGAATGTCACACTGCCTATATGGGGAATGGGAGGGGGGATGTCACACTGCCTATATGGGGAATGGGAGGAGGAATGTCACACTGCCTATATGGGGAATGGGAGGGGGAATGTCACACTGCCTATATGGGGAATGGGAGGGGGGAATGCCACACTGCCTATATGGGGAATGGGAGGGGGAATATCACACTGCCTATATGGGGAATGGAAGGGGGGATGTCACACTGCCTATATGGGGAATGGGAGGGGGGGATGCCACACTGCCTATATGGGGAATGGGAAGGGGGAATGTCACACTGCCTATATGGGGAATGGGAGGGGGGAATGCCACACTGCCAATATGGGGAATGGGAGGATGAATGTCACACTGTCTATATGGGGAATGGGAGGGGGAATGTCACACTGCCAATATGGGGAATGGGAGGATGAATGTCACACTGTCTATATGGGGAATGGGAGGGGGGAATGCCACACTGCCTATATGGGGAATGGGAGGGGGGATGTCACACTGCCTATATGGGGAATGGGAGGGGGGAATGCCACACTGCCTATATGGGGAATGGGAGGGGGAATGTCACACTGCCTATATGGGGAATGGGAGGGGGGATGCCACACTGCCTATATGGGGAATGGGAGGGGGAATGTCACACTGCCTATATGGGGAATGGGAGGGGGGAATGCCACACTGTCTATATGGGGAATGGGAGGGGGGAATGTCACACTGTCTATATGGGGAATGGGAGGGGGAATGCCACACTGTCTATATGGGGAATGGGAGGGGGGAATGTCACACTGCCTATATGGGGAATGGGAGGGGGGAATGCCACACTGCCTATATGGGGAATGGGAGGGGGAATGTCACACTGCCTATATGGGGAATGGGAGGGGGAATGCCACACTGTCTATATGGGGAATGGGAGGGGGGAATGTCACACTGCCTATATGGGGAATGGGAGGGGGAATGTCACACTGTCTATATGGGGAATTGGAGGGGGAATGCCACACTGTCTATATGGGGAATGGGAGGGGGGATGCCACACTGCCTATATGGGGAATGGGAGGGGGAATGCCACACTGCCTATATGGGGAATGGGAGGGGGGATGTCACACTGCCTATATGGGGAATGGGAGGGGGGAATGTCACACTGCCTATATGGGGAATGGGAGGGGGGAATGCCACACTGCCTATATGGGGAATGGGAGGGGGAATGTCACACTGTCTATATGGGGAATGGGAGGGGGAATGTCACACTGCCTATATGGGGAATGGTAGGGGGAATGCCACACTGCCTATATGGGGAATGGGAGGGGGGATGTCACACTGCCTATATGGGGAATGGGAGGGGGGAATGTCACACTGCCTATATGGGGAATGGGAGGGGGGAATGCCACACTGCCTATATGGGGAATGGGAGGGGGAATGTCACACTGTCTATATGGGGAATGGGAGGGGGAATGTCACACTGCCTATATGGGGAATGGTAGGGGGAATGCCACACTGCCTATATGGGGAATGGGAGGGGGAATGCCACACTGCCTATATGGGGAATGGGAGGGGGGAATGCCACACTGCCTATATGGGGAATGGGAGGGGGGAATGTCACACTGCCTATATGGGGAATGGGAGGGGGAATGTCACACTGCCTATATGGGGAATGGGAGGGGGAATGCCACACTGCCTATATGGGGAATGGGAGGGGGAATGTCACACTGCCTATATGGGGAATGGGAGGGGGGAATGCCACACTGCCTATATGGGGAATGGGAGGGGGAATGCCACACTGTCTATATGGGGAATGGGAGGGGGGAATGTCACACTGTCTATATGGGGAATGGGAGGGGGGAATGTCACACTGTCTATATGGGGAATGGGAGGGGGGATGTCACACTGTCTATATGGGGAATGGGAGGGGGGATGCCACACTGCCTATATGGGGAATGGGAGGGGGAATGTCACACTGCCTATATGGGGAATGGGAGGGGGGAATGCCACACTGTCTATATGGGGAATGGGAGGGGGAATGTCACACTGCCTATATGGGGAATGGGAGGGGGGAATGCCACACTGCCTATATGGGGAATGGGAGGGGGGATGCCACACTGCCTATATGGGGAATGGGAGGGGGAATGTCACACTGCCTATATGGGGAATGGGAGGGGGGAATGCCACACTGCCTATATGGGGAATGGGAGGGGGAATGTCACACTGCCTATATGGGGAATGGGAGGGGGGAATGCCACACTGCCTATATGGGGAATGGGAGGGGGAATATCACACTGCCTATATGGGGAATGGGAGGGGGGAATGCCACACTGCCTATATGGGGAATGGGAGGGGGAATGTCACACTGCCTATATGGGGAATGGGAGGGGGAATGTCACACTGCCTATATGGGGAATGGGAGGGGGGAATGCCACACTGCCTATATGGGGAATGGGAGGGGGGAATGTCACACTGCCTATATGGGGAATGGGAGGGGGGAATGTCACACTGCCTATATGGGGAATGGGAGGGGGAATGTCACATTGCCTATATGGGGAATGGGAGGGGGGAATGTCACACTGCCTATATGGGGAATGGGAGGGGGAATGTCACACTGCCTATATGGGGAATGGGAGGGGGGAATGTCACACTGCCTATATGGGGAATGGGAGGGGGAATGTCACACTGCCTATATGGGGAATGGGAGGGGGGATGTCACACTGCCTATATGGGGAATGGGAGGGGGAATGTCACACTGCCTATATGGGGAATGGGAGGGGGGAATGTCACACTGTCTATATGGGGAATGGGAGGGGGGAATGTCACACTGCCTATATGGGGGATGGGAGGGGGAATGTCACACTGTCTATATGGGGAATGGGAGGGGGGAATGTCACACTGTCTATATGGGGAATGGGAGGGGGGAATGTCACACTGTCTATATGGGGAATGGGAGGGGGGAATGTCACACTGTCTATATGGGGAATGGGAGGGGGAATGTCACACTGTCTATATGGGGAATGGGAGGGGGAATGTCATACTGCCTATATGGGGAATGGTAGGGGGAATGCCACACTGCCTATATGGGGAATGGGAGGGGGAATGCCACACTGCCTATATGGGGAATGGGAGGGGGAATGTCACACTGCCTATATGGGGAATGGGAGGGGGAATGCCACACTGCCTATATGGGGAATGGTAGGGGGAATGCCACACTGCCTATATGGGGAATGGGAGGGGGAATGCCACACTGCCTATATGGGGAATGGGAGGGGGAATGTCACACTGCCTATATGGGGAATGGGAGGGGGAATGCCACACTGCCTATATGGGGAATGGAAGGGGGAATGTCACACTGTCTATATGGGGAATGGGAGGAGGAATGTCACACTGCCTATATGGGGAATGGGAGGGGGGATGCCACACTGTCTATATGGGGAATGGGAGGGGGGATGTCACACTGTCTATATGGGGAATGGGAGGGGGGATGCCACACTGCCTATATGGGGAATGGGAGGGGGGAATGTCACACTGCCTATATGGGGAATGGGAGGGGGGAATGTCACACTGCCTATATGGGGAATGGGAGGGGGAATGTCACACTGTCTATATGGGGAATGGGAGGGGGGATGCCACACTGCCTATATGGGGAATGGGAGGGGGAATGTCACACTGCCTATATGGGGAATGGGAGGGGGAATGCCACACTGCCTATATGGGGAATGGGAGGGGGGGATGTCACACTGTCTATATGGGGAATGGGAGGGGGAATGCCACACTGCCTATATGGGGAATGGGAGGGGGAATGCCACACTGCCTATATGGGGAATGGGAGGGGGAATGCCACACTGCCTATATGGGGAATGGGAGGGGGAATGCCACACTGCCTATATGGGGAATGGGAGGGGGAATGCCACACTGCCTATATGGGGAATGGGAGGGGGAATGTCACACTGCCTATATGGGGAATGGGAGGAGGAATGTCACACTGCCTATATGGGGAATGGGAGGGGGGATGCCACACTGTCTATATGGGGAATGGGAGGGGGGATGTCACACTGTCTATATGGGGAATGGGAGGGGGGATGCCACACTGCCTATATGGGGAATGGGAGGGGGGAATGTCACACTGCCTATATGGGGAATGGGAGGATGAATGTCACACTGCCTATATGGGGAATGGGACGGGGAATGTCACACTGCCTATATGGGGAATGGGAGGGGGAATGTCACACTGCCTATATGGGGAATGGGAGGGGGAATGCCACACTGCCTATATGGGGAATGGGAGGGGAATGCCACACTGCCTATATGGGGAATGGGAGGGGGAATGTCACACTGTCTATATGGGGAATGGGAGGGGGGAATGCCACACTGCCTATATGGGGAATGGGAGGGGGAATGTCACACTGCCTATATGGGGGAATGGGAGGGGGAATGTCACACTGCCTATATGGGGAATGGGAGGGGGAATGCCACACTGCCTATATGGGGAATGGGAGGGGGAATGTCACACTGCCTATATGGGGAATGGGAGGGGGGAATGCCACACTGCCTATATGGGGAATGGGAGGGGGAATGCCACACTGTCTATATGGGGAATGGGAGGGGGGAATGTCACACTGTCTATATGGGGAATGGGAGGGGGGAATGTCACACTGTCTATATGGGGAATGGGAGGGGGGATGTCACACTGTCTATATGGGGAATGGGAGGGGGGATGCCACACTGCCTATATGGGGAATGGGAGGGGGGAATGTCACACTGCCTATATGGGGAATGGGAGGGGGGAATGCCACACTGTCTATATGGGGAATGGGAGGGGGAATGTCACACTGCCTATATGGGGAATGGGAGGGAGGAATGCCACACTGTCTATATGGGGAATGGGAGGGGGAATGTCACACTGCCTATATGGGGAATGGGAGGGGGGAATGCCACACTGTCTATATGGGGAATGGGAGGGGGAATGTCACACTGCCTATATGGGGAATGAGAGGGGGGAATGCCACACTGCCTATATGGGGAATGGGAGGGGGGGATGCCACACTGCCTATATGGGGAATGGGAGGGGGAATGTCACACTGCCTATATGGGGAATGGGAGGGGGGAATGCCACACTGCCTATATGGGGAATGGGAGGGGGAATGTCACACTGCCTATATGGGGAATGGGAGGGGGGAATGCCACACTGCCTATATGGGGAATGGGAGGGGGAATGTCACACTGCCTATATGGGGAATGGGAGGGGGGAATGCCACACTGCCTATATGGGGAATGGGAGGGGGAATGTCACACTGCCTATATGGGGAATGGGAGGGGGAATGTCACACTGCCTATATGGGGAATGGGAGGGGGGAATGCCACACTGCCTATATGGGGAATGGGAGGGGGGAATGTCACACTGCCTATATGGGGAATGGGAGGGGGGAATGTCACACTGCCTATATGGGGAATGGGAGGGGGAATGTCACACTGCCTATATGGGGAATGGGAGGGGGGATGTCACACTGCCTATATGGGGAATGGGAGGGGGAATGTCACACTGCCTATATGGGGAATGGGAGGGGGGAATGTCACACTGTCTATATGGGGAATGGGAGGGGGGAATGTCACACTGCCTATATGGGGAATGGGAGGGGGAATGTCACACTGTCTATATGGGGAATGGGAGCGGGAATGTCACACTGCCTATATGGGGAATGGGAGGGGGAATGTCACACTGCCTATATGGGGAATGGGAGGGGGGAATGTCACACTGTCTATATGGGGAATGGGAGGGGGGAATGTCACACTGTCTATATGGGGAATGGGAGGGGGGAATGTCACACTGTCTATATGGGGAATGGGAGGGGGAATGTCACACTGTCTATATGGGGAATGGGAGGGGGAATGTCATACTGCCTATATGGGGAATGGTAGGGGGAATGCCACACTGCCTATATGGGGAATGGGAGGGGGAATGCCACACTGCCTATATGGGGAATGGGAGGGGGAATGTCACACTGCCTATATGGGGAATGGGAGGGGGAATGCCACACTGCCTATATGGGGAATGGTAGGGGGAATGCCACACTGCCTATATGGGGAATGGGAGGGGGAATGCCACACTGCCTATATGGGGAATGGGAGGGGGAATGTCACACTGCCTATATGGGGAATGGTAGGGGGAATGCCACACTGCCTATATGGGGAATGGGAGGGGGGAATGCCACACTGCCTATATGGGGAATGGAAGGGGGAATGTCACACTGTCTATATGGGGAATGGGAGGAGGAATGTCACACTGCCTATATGGGGAATGGGAGGGGGGATGCCACACTGTCTATATGGGGAATGGGAGGGGGGATGTCACACTGTCTATATGGGGAATGGGAGGGGGGATGCCACACTGCCTATATGGGGAATGGGAGGGGGGAATGTCACACTGCCTATATGGGGAATGGGAGGGGGGAATGTCACACTGCCTATATGGGGAATGGGAGGGGGAATGTCACACTGTCTATATGGGGAATGGGAGGGGGGATGCCACACTGCCTATATGGGGAATGGGAGGGGGAATGTCACACTGCCTATATGGGGAATGGGAGGGGGAATGCCACACTGCCTATATGGGGAATGGGAGGGGGGGATGTCACACTGTCTATATGGGGAATGGGAGGGGGAATGCCACACTGCCTATATGGGGAATGGGAGGGGGAATGCCACACTGCCTATATGGGGAATGGGAGGGGGAATGCCACACTGCCTATATGGGGAATGGGAGGGGGAATGCCACACTGCCTATATGGGGAATGGGAGGGGGAATGCCACACTGCCTATATGGGGAATGGGAGGGGGAATGTCACACTGCCTATATGGGGAATGGGAGGAGTAATGTCACACTGCCTATATGGGGAATGGGAGGGGGGATGCCACACTGTCTATATGGGGAATGGGAGGGGGGATGTCACACTGTCTATATGGGGAATGGGAGGGGGGATGCCACACTGCCTATATGGGGAATGGGAGGGGGGAATGTCACACTGCCTATATGGGGAATGGGAGGGGGGAATGTCACACTGCCTATATGGGGAATGGGAGGATGAATGTCACACTGCCTATATGGGGAATGGGACGGGGAATGTCACACTGCCTATATGGGGAATGGGAGGGGGAATGTCACACTGCCTATATGGGGAATGGGAGGGGGAATGCCACACTGCCTATATGGGGAATGGGAGGGGAATGCCACACTGCCTATATGGGGAATGGGAGGGGGAATGTCACACTGCCTATATGGGGAATGGGAGGGGAATGCCACACTGCCTATATGGGGAATGGGACGGGGAATGTCACACTGCCTATATGGGGAATGGGAGGGGGGAATGTCACACTGCCTATATGGGGAATGGGAGGGGGGATGCCACACTGCCTATATGGGGAATGGGAGGGGGATGTCACACTGCCTATATGGGGAATGGGAGGGGGGAATGTCACACTGCCTATATGGGGAATGGGAGGGGGGATGCCACACTGCCTATATGGGGAATGGGAGGGGGGATGTCACACTGTCTATATGGGGAATGGGAGGGGGAATGTCACACTGCCTATATGGGGAATGGGAGGGGGAATGTCACACTGTCTATATGGGGAATGGGAGGGGGAATGTCACACTGTCTATATGGGGAATGGGAGGGGGAATGTCACACTGTCTATATGGGGAATGGGAGGGGGAATGTCACACTGTCTATATGGGGAATGGGAGGGGGAATGTCACACTGTCTATATGGGGAATGGGAGGGGGAATGTCACACTGTCTATATGGGGAATGGGAGGGGGGAATGTCACACTGTCTATATGGGGAATGGGAGGGGGAATGTCACACTGTCTATATGGGGAATGGGAGGGGGAATGTCACACTGTCTATATGGGGAATGGGAGGGGGAATGTCACACTGTCTATATGGGGAATGGGAGGGGGAATGTCACACTGTCTATATGGGGAATGGGAGGGGGATGCCACACTGCCTATATGGGGAATGGGAGGGGGAATGTCACACTGTCTATATGGGGAATGGGAGGGGGATGCCACACTGCCTATATGGGGAATGGGAGGGGGAATGTCACACTGTCTATATGGGGAATGGGAGGGGGAATGTCACACTGCCTATATGGGGAATGGGAGGGGGAATGTCACACTGTCTATATGGGGAATGGGAGGGGGAATGTCACACTGTCTATATGGGGAATGGGAGGGGGAATGTCACACTGTCTATATGGGGAATGGGAGGGGGGATGTCACACTGTCTATATGAGGAATGGGAGGGGGAATGTCACACTGTCTATATGGGGAATGGGAGGGGGGATGTCACACTGTCTATATGGGGAATGGGAGGGGGAATGCCACACTGCCTATATGGGGAATGGGAGGGGGAATGTCACACTGTCTATATGAGGAATGGGAGGGGGAATGTCACACTGTCTATATGGGGAATGGGAGGGGGGATGTCACACTGTCTATATGGGGAATGGGAGGGGGAATGCCACACTGCCTATATGGGGAATGGGAGGGGGAATGTCACACTGTCTATATGGGGAATGGGAGGGGGGATGTCACACTGCCTATATGGGGAATGGGAGGGGGGAATGCCACACTGTCTATATGGGGAATGGGAGGGGGGATGTCACACTGCCTATATGGGGAATGGGAGGGGGAATGTCACACTGTCTATATGGGGAATGGGAGGGGGGATGTCACACTGCCTATATGGGGAATGGGAGGGGGAATGTCACACTGTCTATATGGGGAATGGGAGGGGGGATGTCACACTGCCTATATGGGGAATGGGAGGGGGAATGTCACACTGCCTATATGGGGAATGGGAGGGGGCATGTCACACTGCCTATATGGGGAATGGGAGGGGGCATGTCACACTGCCTATATGGGGAATGGGAGGGGGAATGTCACACTGCCTATATGGGGAGTGGGAGGGGGAATGTCACACTGTCTATATGGGGAATGGGAGGGGGAATGTCACACTGCCTATATGGGGAATGGGAGGGGGAATGTCACACTGCCTATATGAGGAATGGGAGGGGGATGTCACACTGCCTATATGGGGAATGGGAGGGGGGATGTCACACTGCCTATATGAGGAATGGGAGGGGGGAATGTCACACTGCCTATATGGGGAATGGGAGGGGGGAATGTCACACTGCCTATATGGGGAATGGGAGGGGGAATGTCACACTGCCTATATGGGGAATGGGAGGGGGAATGTCACACTGCCTATATGGGGAATGGGAGGGGGAATGTCACACTGCCTATATGGGGAGTGGGAGGGGGAATGTCACACTGCCTATATGGGGAATGGGAGGGGGAATGTCACACTGCCTATATGGGGAGTGGGAGGGGGAATGTCACACTGCCTATATGGGGAATGGGAGGGGGAATGTCACACTGCCTATATGGGGAGTGGGAGGGGGAATGTCACACTGCCTATATGGGGAATGGGAGGGGGAATGTCACACTGCCTATATGGGGAATGGGAGGGGGAATGTCACACTGCCTATATGGGGAATGGGAGGGGGAATGTCACACTGCCTATATGGGGAATGGGAGGTGGGGATGTCACACTGCCTATATGGGGAATGGGAGGGGGAATGTCACACTGCCTATATGGGGAATGGGAGGAGGGAATGTCACACTGCCTATATGGGGAATGGGAGGGGGAATGCCACACTGCCTATATGGGGAATGGGAGGGGGAATGTCACACTGCCTATATGGGGAATGGGAGGGGGAATGTCACACTGGGTATATGGGGAATGGGAGGGGGAATGCCACACTGTCTATATGGGGAATGGGAGGGGGAATGTCACACTGGGTATATGGGGAATGGGAGGATGAATGTCACACTGTCTATATGGGGAATGGGAGGGGGAATGTCACACTGGGTATATGGGGAATGGGAGGATGAATGTCACACTGTCTATATGGGGAATGGGAGGGGGAATGTCACACTGCCTATATGGGGAATGGGAGGGGGAATGTCACACTGCCTATATGGGGAATGGGAGGGGGAATGTCACACTGTCTATATGGGGAATGGGAGGGGGAATGCCACACTGCCTATATGGGGAATGGGAGGGGGGAATGTCACACTGCCTATATGGGGAATGGGAGGGGGAATGTCACACTGCCTATATGGGGAATGGGAGGGGGAATGCCACACTGGGTATATGGGGAATGGGAGGATGAATGTCACACTGTCTATATGGGGAATGGGAGGAGGAATGTCACACTGCCTATATGGGGAATGGGAGGGGGTGCCACACTGTCTATATGGGGAATGGGAGGGGGAATGCCGCACTGCCTATATGGGGAATGGGAGGGGGAATGCCACACTGGGTATATGGGGAATGGGAGGGGGAATGCCACACTGCCTATATGGGGAATGGGAGGGGGAATGTCACACTGCCTATATGGGGAATGGGAGGGGGAATGCCACACTGCCTATATGGGGAATGGGAGGGGGAATGCCACACTGCCTATATGGGGAATGGGAGGGGGAATGTCACACTGCCTATATGGGGAATGGGAGGGGGGATGTCACACTGCCTATATGGGGAATGGGAGGGGGGATGTCACACTGCCTATATGGGGAATGGGAGGGGGAATGCCACACTGCCTATATGGGGAATGGGAGGGGAATGTCACACTGCCTATATGGGGAATGGGAGGGGAATGTCACACTGCCTATATGGGGAATGGGAGGGGAATGTCACACTGCCTATGTGGGAAATGGGAGGGGGAATGCCACACTGCCTATATGGGGAATGGGAGGGGAATGTCACACTGCCTATATGGGGAATGGGAGGGGAATGTCACACTGCCTATATGGGGAATGGGAGGGGAATGTCACACTGCCTATATGGGGAATGGGAGGGGAATGTCACACTGCCTATATGGGGAATGGGAGGGGAATGTCACACTGCCTATGTGGGGAATGGGAGGGGGAATGCCACACTGCCTATATGGGGAATGGGAGGGGAATGTCACACTGCCTATATGGGGAATGGGAGGGGAATGTCACACTGCCTATATGGGGAATGGGAGGGGAATGTCACACTGCCTATGTGGGGAATGGGAGGGGGAATGCCACACTGCCTATATGGGGAATGGGAGGGGAATGTCACACTGCCTATATGGGGAATGGGAGGGGGGATGTCACACTGCCTATATGGGGAATGGGAGGGGGGATGCCACACTGCCTATATAGGGAATGGGAGGGGGGATGTCACACTGCCTATATGGGGAATGGGAGGGGGAATGTCACACTGCCTATATGGGGAATGGGAGGGAGGAATGCCACACTGCCTATATGGGGAATGGGAGGGGGAATGTCACACTGCCTATGTGGGGAATGGGAGGGGGAATGCCACACTGCCTATATGGGGAATGGGAGGGGGAATGCCACACTGCCTATATGGGGAATGGGAGGATGAATGTCACACTGCCTATATGGGGAATGGGAGGGGGAATGTCACACTGTCTATATGGGGAATGGGAGGGGGAATGCCACACTGCCTATATGGGGAATGGGAGGGGGAATGTCACACTGTCTATATGGGGAATGGGAGGGGGAATGCCACACTGCCTATATGGGGAATGGGAGGATGAATGTCACACTGTCTATATGGGGAATGGGAGGAGGAATGCCACACTGCCTATATGGGGAATGGGAGGGGGAATGTCACACTGTCTATATGGGGAATGGGAGGGGGAATGTCACACTGCCTATATGGGGAATGGGAGGGGGAATGCCACACTGTCTATATGGGGAATGGGAGGGGGAATGCCACACTGGGTATATGGTGAATGGGAGGGGGAATGCCACACTGTCTATATGGGGAATGGGAGGGGGAATGTCACACTGCCTATATGGGGAATGGGAGGGGGAATGTTACACTGGGTATACGGGGAATGGGAGGGGGAATGTCACACTGGGTATACGGGGAATGGGAGGGGGAATGTCACACTGCCTATATGGGGAATGGGAGGGGGAATGTCACACTGCCTATATGGGGAATGGGAGGGGGAATGTCACACTGCCTATATGAGGAATGGGAGGGGGGATGCCACACTGCCTATATGAGGAATGGGAGGGAGAATGTCACACTGTCTATATGGGGAATGGGAGGGGGGAATGTCACACTGCCTATATGGGGAATGGGATGGGGGATGTCACACTGTCAATATGGGGAATGGGATGGGGGATGTCACACTGTCTATATGGGGAATGGGCGGGGGGATGTCACACTGTCTATATGAGGAATGGGAGGGGGAATGTCACACTGTCTATATGGGGAATGGGAGGGGGAATGTCACACTGCCTATATGGGGAATGGGAGGGGGAATGTCACACTGTCTATATGGGGAATGGGAGGGGGGAATGTCACACTGCCTATATGGGGAATGGGAGGGGGGATGCCACACTGCCTATATGGGGAATGGGAGGGGGATGTCACACTGCCTATATGGGGAATGGGAGGGGGAATGTCACACTGCCTATATGGGGAATGAAAGGGGGGAATGTCACACTGTCTATATGGGGAATGGGAGGGGGGAATGTCACACTGCCTATATGGGGAATGGGAGGGGGAATGTCACACTGTCTATATGGGGAATGGGAGGGGGGAATGTCACACTGCCTATATGGGGAATGGGAGGGGGGATGCCACACTGCCTATATGGGGAATGGGAGGGGGATGTCACACTGCCTATATGGGGAATGGGAGGGGGAATGTCACACTGCCTATATGGGGAATGAAAGGGGGGAATGTCACACTGTCTATATGGGGAATGGGAGGATGAATGTCACACTGTCTATATGGGGAATGGGAGGGGGAATGTCACACTGTCTATATGGGGAATGGGAGGGGGAATGTCACACTGTCTATATGGGGAATGGGAGGGGGAATGTCACACTGCCTATATGGGGAATGGGAGGGGGAATGTCACACTGCCTATATGGGGAATGGGAGGGGGAATGTCACACTGTCTATATGGGGAATGGGAGGGGGAATGCCACACTGCCTATATGGGGAATGGGAGGGGGAATGTCACACTGTCTATATGGGGAATGGGAGGGGGAATGCCACACTGCCTATATGGGGAATGGGAGGGGGAATGTCACACTGTCTATATGGGGAATGGGATGGGGCATGTCACACTGCCTATATGGGGAATGGGAGGAGGAATGTCACACTGCCTATATGGGGAATGGGAGGGGGAATGTCACACTGCCTATATGGGGAATGGGAGGGGGAATGTCACACTGCCTATATGGGGAATGGGAGGGGGGAATGTCACACTGCCTATATGGGGAATGGGAGGGGGAATGTCACACTGTCTATATGGGGAATGGGAGGGGGAATGCCACACTGCCTATATGGGGAATGGGAGGGGGAATGTCACACTGCCTATATGGGGAATGGGAGGGGGAATGTCACACTGTCTATATGGGGAATGGGAGGGGGAATGCCACACTGGGTATATGGGGAATGGGAGGATGAATGTCACACTGTCTATATGGGGAATGGGAGGGGGAATGTCACACTGCCTATATGGGGAATGGGAGGGGGAATGTCACACTGTCTATATGGGGAATGGGAGGGGGAATGCCACACTGTCTATATGGGGAATGGGAGGGGGAATGCCACACTGTCTATATGGGGAATGGGAGGGGGAATGCCACACTGCCTATATGGGGAATGGGAGGGGGAATGTCACACTGCCTATATGGGGAATGGGAGGGAGGAATGTCACACTGCCTATATGGGGAATGGGAGGGGGAATGTCACACTGCCTATATGGGGAATGGGAGGATGAATGTCACACTGTCTATATGGGGAATGGGAGGGGGAATGCCACACTGTCTATATGGGGAATGGGAGGGGGAATGCCACACTGTCTATATGGGGAATGGGAGGAGGGAATGTCACACTGCCTATATGGGGAATGGGAGGGGGAATGTCACACTGCCTATATGGGGAATGGGAGGGGGAATGTCACACTGTCTATATGGGGAATGGGAGGGGGGAATGTCACACTGTCTATATGGGGAATGGGAGGGGGAATGTCACACTGCCTATATGGGGAATGGGAGGGGGGATGCCACACTGCCTATATGGGGAATGGGAGGGGGAATGTCACACTGCCTATATGGGGAATGGGAGGGGGGAATGTCACACTGCCTATATGGGGAATGGGAGGGAGAATGCCACACTGGGTATATGGGGAATGGGAGGATGAATGTCACACTGTCTATATGGGGAATGGGAGGATGAATGTCACACTGTCTATATGGGGAATGGGAGGGGGGAATGCCACACTGTCTATATGGGGAATGGGAGGGGGAATGCCACACTGCCTATATGGGGAATGGGAGGGGGAATGCCACACTGGGTATATGGGGAATGGGAGGGGGAATGCCACACTGTCTATATGGGGAATGGGAGGGGGAATGTCACACTGCCTATATGGGGAATGGGAGGGGGAATGTCACACTGTCTATATGGGGAATGGGAGGGGGAATGCCACACTGTCTATATGGGGAATGGGAGGGGGAATGTCACACTGCCTATATGGGGAATGGCAGGGAGGAATGTCACACTGCCTATATGGGGAATGGGAGGGGGGATGCCACACTGCCTATATGGGGAATGGGAGGGGGAATGTCACACTGCCTATATGGGGAATGGGAGGGGGAATGCCACACTGCCTATATGGGGAATGGGAGGGGGAATGTTACACTGGGTATACGGGGAATGGGAGGGGGAATGCCACACTGCCTATATGGGGAATGGGAGGAGGGAATGTCACACTGCCTATATGGGGAATGGGAGGGGGAATGTCACACTGCCTATATGGGGAATGGGAGGGGGAATGTCACACTGCCTATATGGGGAATGGGAGGGGAATGCCACACTGCCTATATGGGGAATGGGAGGGGGAATGTCACACTGCCTATATGAGGAATGAGAGGGGGGGATGTCACACTGCCTATATGAGGAATGGGAGGGGGAATGTCACACTGCCTATATGGGGAATGGGAGGGGGGAATGTCACACTGCCTATATGGGGAATGGGAGGGGGGATGCCACACTGCCTATATGAGGAATGGGAGGGGGATGTCACACTGTCTATATGGGGAATGGGAGGGGGGAATGTCACACTGCCTATATGGGGAATGGGATGGGGGATGTCACACTGTCTATATGGGGAATGGGATGGGGGATGTCACACTGTCTATATGGGGAATGGGAGGGGGAATGTCACACTGCCTATATGGGGAATGGGAGGGGCAATGTCACACTGTCTATATGGGGAATGGGAGGGGGAATGTCACACTGCCTATATGGGGAATGGGAGGGGGGATGCCACACTGCCTATATGGGGAATGGGAGGGGGATGTCACACTGCCTATATGGGGAATGGGAGGGGGAATGTCACACTGCCTATATGGGGAATGAAAGGGGGGAATGTCATACTGCCTATATGGGGAATGGGAGGGGGAATGTCATACTGCCTATATGGGGAATGGGAGGGGGAATGTCACACTGCCTATATGGGGAATGGGAGGGGGAATGTCATACTGCCTATATGGGGAATGGGAGGGGGAATACCACACTGCCTATATGGGGAATGGGAGGGGGAATATCACACTGCCTATATGGGGAATGGGAGGGGGGAGTGTCACACTGCCTATATGGGGAATGGGAGGGGGGATGCCACACTGCCAATATGGGGAATGGGAGGGGGGAATGTCACACTGCCTATATGGGGAATGGGAGGGGGGAATGTCATACTGCCTATATGGGGAATGGGAGGGGGAATGTCACACTGCCTATATGGGGAATGGGAGGGGGGATGCCACACTGCCTATATGGGGAATGGGAGGGGGGATGCCACACTGCCTATATGGGGAATGGGAGGGGGGAATGTCACACTGTCTATATGGGGAATGGGAGGGGGGAATGTCATACTGCCTATATGGGGAATGGGAGGGGGAATGTCACACTGCCTATATGGGGAATGGGAGGGGGATGTCACACTGCCTATATGGGGAATGGGAGGGGGGATGTCACACTGTCTATATGGGGAATGGGAGGGGGGAATGTCACACTGTCTATATGGGGAATGGGAGGGGGAATGTCACACTGCCTATATGGGGAATGGGAGGGGGAATGTCACACTGCCTATATGGGGAATGGGAGGGGGGAATGTCACACTGTCTATATGGGGAATGGGAGGGGGAATGTCACACTGCCTATATGGGGAATGGGAGGGGGAATGTCACACTGCCTATATGGGGAATGGGAGGGGGAATGTCACACTGTCTATATGGGGAATGGGAGGGGGAATGCCACACTGCCTATATGGGGAATGGGAGGGGGGATGTCACACTGCCTATATGAGGAATGGTAGGGGGGAATGTCACACTGCCTATATGGGGAATGGGAGGGGGGAATGTCACACTGTCTATATGGGGAATGGGAGGGGGGAATGTCACACTGCCTATATGGGGAATGGGAGGGGGGAATGTCACACTGCCTATATGGGAAATGGGAGGGGGAATGCCACACTGCCTATATGAGGAATGGGAGGGGGAATGCCACACTGCCTATATGGGGAATGGGAGGGGGATGCCACACTGCCTATATGAGGAATGGGAGGGGGATGCCACACTGCCTATATGGGGAATGGGAGGGGGGATGACACACTGCCTATATGAGGAATGGGAGGGGGATGCCACACTGCCTATATGAGGAATGGGAGGGGGATGCCACACTGCCTATATGGGGAATGGGAGGGGGATGCCACACTGCCTATATGGGGAATGGGAGGGGGGATGTCACACTGCCTATATGAGGAATGGGAGGGGGATGCCACACTGCCTATATGAGGAATGGGAGGGGGATGCCACACTGCCTATATGGGGAATGGGAGGGGGGATGACACACTGCCTATATGAGGAATGGGAGGGGGAATGCCACACTGCCTATATGGGGAATGGGAGGGGGATGCCACACTGCCTATATGAGGAATGGGAGGGGGATGCCACACTGCCTATATGAGGAATGGGAGGGGGATGCCACACTGCCTATATGGGGAATGGGAGGGGGAATGCCACACTGCCTATATGAGGAATGGGAGGGGGATGCCACACTGCCTATATGAGGAATGGGAGGGGGATGCCACACTGCCTATATGGGGAATGGGAGGGGGGATGACACACTGCCTATATGGGGAATGGGAGGCGGGATGTCACACTGCCTATATGGGGAATGGGAGGGGGAATGTCACACTGCCTATATGGGGAATGGGAGGGAGAATGTCACACTGCCAATATGGGGAATGGGAGGGGGAATGTCACACTGCCTATATGGGGAATGGGAGGGGGGAATGTCACACTGCCTATATGGGTAATGGGAGGGGGAAATGTCACACTGCCTATATGGGGAATGGGAGGGGGAATGTCACACTGCCTATATGGGGAATGGGAGGGGGAATGCCACACTGCCTATATGGCGAATGGGAGGGGGGATGTCACACTGCCTATATGAGGAATGGGAGGGGGATGCCACACTGCCTATATGAGGAATGGGAGGGGGATGCCACACTGCCTATATGAGGAATGGGAGGGGGAATGTCACACTGCCTATATGAGGAATGGGAGGGGGATGCCACACTGCCTATATGAGGAATGGGAGGGGGATGCCACACTGCCTATATGAGGAATGGGAGGGGGATGCCACACTGCCTATATGAGGAATGGGAGGGGGAATGTCACACTGCCTATATGAGGAATGGGAGGGGGATGCCACACTGCCTATATGAGGAATGGGAGGGGGAATGTCACACTGCCTATATGAGGAATGGGAGGGGGATGCCACACTGCCTATATGAGGAATGGGAGGGGGAATGTCACACTGCCTATATGGGGAATGGGAGGGGGGAATGTCACACTGCCTATATGGGGAATGGGAGGGAGAATGTCACACTGCCTATATGAGGAATGGGAGGGGGAATGTCACACTGCCTATATGAGGAATGGGAGGGGGATGCCACACTGCCTATATGGGGAATGGGAGGGGGGAATGTCACACTGCCTATATGGGGAATGGGAGGGGGAATGTCACACTGCCTATATGGGGAATGGGAGGGGGAATGTCACACTGCCTATATGGGGAATGGGAGGGGGAATGTCACACTGCCTATATGGGGAATGGGAGGGGGAATGTCACACTGCCTATATGGGGAATGGGAGGGGAATGTCACACTGCCTATATGGGGAATGGGAGGGGGAATGTCACACTGCCTATATGGGGAATGGGAGGGGGAATGTCACACTGCCTATATGGGGAATGGGAGGGGGAATGTCACACTGCCTATATGGGGAATGGGAGGGGGGAATGTCACACTGCCTATATGGGGAATGGGAGGGGGAATGTCACACTGCCTATATGGGGAATGGGAGGGGGGAATGTCACACTGCCTATATGGGGAATGGGAGGGGGAATGTCACACTGCCTATATGGGGAATGGGAGGGGGGATGTCACACTGCCTATATGAGGAATGGTAGGGGGGAATGTCACACTGCCTATATGGGGAATGGGAGGGGGGAATGTCACACTGTCTATATGGGGAATGGGAGGGGGAATGTCACACTGCCTATATGGGGAATGGGAGGGGGGATGTCACACTGCCTATATGGGGAATGGGAGGATGAATGTCACACTGCCTATATGGCGAATGGGAGGGGGGATGTCACACTGCCTATATGGGGAATGGGAGGGGGGATGCCACACTGCCTATATGGGGAATGGGAGGGGGAATGTCACACTGCCTATATGGGGAATGGGAGGGGGGAATGTCACACTGCCTATATGGGGAATGGGAGGGGGGAATGTCACACTGCCTATATGGGGAATGGGAGGGAGAATGTCACACTGCCTATATGGCGAATGGGAGGGGGGGATGTCACACTGCCTATATGGGGAATGGGAGGGGGATGTCACACTGCCTATATGGGGAATGGGAGGGAGAATGTCACACTGCCTATATGGGGAATGGGAGGGGGAATGTCACACTGCCTATATGGGGAATGGGAGGGAGAATGTCACACTGCCTATATGGCGAATGGGAGGGGGAATGTCACACTGCCTATATGGGGAATGGGAGGGGGGAATGTCACACTGCCTATATGGGGAATGGGAGGGGGGATGTCACACTGCCTATATGGGGAATGGGAGGGGGGATGCCACACTGCCTATATGGGGAATGGGAGGGGGAATGTCACACTGCCTATATGGGGAATGGGAGGGGGGATGTCACACTGCCTATATGGGGAATGGGAGGGGGGATGCCACACTGCCTATATGGGGAATGGGAGGGGGAATGTCACACTGCCTATATGGGGAATGGGAGGGGGGAATGTCACACTGCCTATATGGGGAATGGGAGGGGGGATGTCACACTGCCTATATGGGGAATGGGAGGGAGAATGCCACACTGCCTATATGGGGAATGGGAGGGGGAATGTCACACTGCCTATATGGCGAATGGGAGGGGGAATGTCACACTGCCTATATGGGGAATGGGAGGGGGGATGTCACACTGCCTATATGGGGAATGGGAGGGGGAATGTCACACTGCCTATATGGGGAATAGGAGGGGGGATGCCACACTGCCTATATGGGGAATAGGAGGGGGGATGCCACACTGCCTATATGGGGAATGGGAGGGGGGATGTCACACTGCCTATATGGGGAATGGGAGGGGGGATGCCACACTGTCTATATGGGGAATAGGAGGGGGAATGCCACACTGCCTATATGGGGAATAGGAGGGGGAATGCCACACTGCCTGTATGGGGAATGGGAGGGGGAATGTCACACTGCCTATATGGGGAATAGGAGGGGGGATGCCACACTGCCTATATGGGGAATAGGAGGGGGGATGCCACACTGCCTATATGGGGAATGGGAGGGGGGATGTCACACTGCCTATATGGGGAATGGGAGGGGGGATGCCACACTGTCTATATGGGGAATGGGAGGGGGAATATCACACTGCCTATATGGGGAATGGGAGGGGGAATGTCACACTGCCTATATGGGGAATGGGAGGGGGAATGTCACACTGCCTATATGGGGAATAGGAGGGGGGATGCCACACTGCCTATATGGGGAATAGGAGGGGGGATGCCACACTGCCTATATGGGGAATAGGAGGGGGGATGCCACACTGTCTATATGGGGAATGGGAGGGGGAATATCACACTGCCTATATGGGGAATGGGAGGGGGAATGTCACACTGCCTATATGGGGAATGGGAGGGGGAATGTCACACTGCCTATATGGGGAATAGGAGGGGGGATGCCACACTGCCTATATGGGGAATGGGAGGGGGGATGCCACACTGCCTATATGGGGAATGGGAGGGGGATGCCACACTGTCTATATGGGGAATGGGAGGGGGAATATCACACTGCCTATATGGGGAATGGGCGGGGGAATGTCACACTGCCTATATGGGGAATGGGAGGGAGAATGTCACACTGCCTATATGGAGAATGGGAGGGGAATGTCACACTGCCTATATGGGGAATTGGAGGGGGAATGTCACACTGCCTATATGGGGAATGGGAGAGGGGATGTCACACTGCCTATATGGGGAATGGGAGGGGGGAATGTCACACTGCCTATATGGGGAATGGGAGGGGGAATGTCACACTGCCTATATGGGGAATGGGAGGGGGAATGTCACACTGCCTATATGGCGAATGGGAGGGGGGATGTCACACTGCCTATATGGGGAATGGGAGGGGGGAATGTCACACTGCCTATATGGGGAATGGGAGGGGGAATGTCACACTGCCTATATGGGGAATGGGAGGGGGGATGCCACACTGCCTATATGGGGAATGGGAGGGGGAATGTCACACTGCCTATATGGCGAATGGGAGGGGGGATGTCACACTGCCTATATGGGGAATGGGAGGGGGGAATGTCACACTGCCTATATGGGGAATGGGAGGGGGAATGTCACACTGTCTATATGGGGAATGGGAGGGAGGAATGTCACACTGCCTATATGGGGAATGGGAGGGGGAATGTCACACTGCCTATATGGGGAATATGAGGGGGGATGTCACACTGCCTATATGGGGAATTGGAGGGGGAATGCCACACTGCCTATATGGTGAATGGGAGGGGGGATGTCACACTGCCTATATGGGGAATGGGAGGGGGAATGTCACACTGCCTATATGGGGAATGGGAGGGAGAATGTTACACTGCCTATATGGGGAATGGGAGGGGGGATGTCACACTGCCTATATGGGGAATGGGAGGGGGGATGTCACACTGCCTATATGGGGAATGGGAGGGGGGATGTCACACTGCCTATATGGGGAATGGGAGGGGGAATGTCACACTGTCTATATGGGGAATGGGAGGGGGGAATGTCACACTGCCTATATGGGGAATGGGAGGGGGAATGTCACACTGCCTATATGGGGAATGGGAGGGGGAATGTCACACTGCCTATATGGGGAATGGGAGGATGAATGTCACACTGCCTATATGGGGAATGGGAGGGGGATGCCACACTGCCTATATGGGGAATGGGAGGGGGATGCTACACTGTCTATATGGGGAATGGGAGGGGGGAATGTCACACTGCCTATATGGGGAATGGGAGGGGGAATGTCACACTGCCTATATGGGAAATGGGAGGGAGAATGTTACACTGCCTATATGGGGAATGGGAGGGGGAATGTCACACTGCCTATATGGGGAATGGGAGGGGGATGCTACACTGTCTATATGGGGAATGGGAGGGGGGAATGTTACACTGCCTATATGGGGAATGGGAGGGGGAATGTCACACTGCCTATATGGGGAATGGGAGGGGGATGCTACACTGTCTATATGGGGAATGGGAGGGGGGAATGTCACACTGCCTATATGGGGAATGGGAGGGGGAATGTCACACTGCCTATATGGGGAATGGGAGGGGGAATGTCACACTGCCTATATGGGGAATGGGAGCGGGAATGTCACACTGCCTATATGGGGAATGGGAGGGGGAATGTCACACTGCCTATATGGGGAATGGGAGGATGAATGTCACACTGCCTATATGGGGAATGGGAGGGGGAATGTCACACTGCCTATATGGGGAATGGGAGGGAGAATGTTACACTGCCTATATGGGGAATGGGAGGGGGGATGTCACACTGCCTATATGGGGAATGGGAGGGGGGATGTCACACTGCCTATATGGGGAATGGGAGGGGGGATGTCACACTGCCTATATGGGGAATGGGAGGGGGAATGTCACACTGTCTATATGGGGAATGGGAGGGGGGAATGTCACACTGCCTATATGGGGAATGGGAGGGGGAATGTCACACTGCCTATATGGGGAATGGGAGGGGGAATGTCACACTGCCTATATGGGGAATGGGAGGATGAATGTCACACTGCCTATATGGGGAATGGGAGGGGGATGCCACACTGCCTATATGGGGAATGGGAGGGGGATGCTACACTGTCTATATGGGGAATGGGAGGGGGGAATGTCACACTGCCTATATGGGGAATGGGAGGGGGAATGTTACACTGCCTATATGGGAAATGGGAGGGAGAATGTTACACTGCCTATATGGGGAATGGGAGGGGGAATGTCACACTGCCTATATGGGGAATGGGAGGGGGATGCCACACTGCCTATATGGGGAATGGGAGGGGGAATGTCACACTGCCTATATGGGGAATGGGAGGGGGAATGTCACACTGCCTATATGGGGAATGGGAGGGGGAATGCCACACTGCCTATATGGGGAATGGGAGGGGGAATGTCACACTGCCTATATGGGGAATGGGAGGGAGAATGCCACACTGTCTATATGGGGAATGGGAGGGGGAATGTCACACTGCCTATATGGGGAATGGGAGGGGGAATGCCACACTGTCTATATGGGGAATGGGAGGGGGAATGCCACACTGCCTATATGGGGAATGGGAGGGGGAATGTCACACTGCCTATATGGGGAATGGGAGGGAGAATGCCACACTGTCTATATGGGGAATGGGAGGGGGAATGTCACACTGCCTATATGGGGAATGGGAGGGGGAATGCCACACTGTCTATATGGGGAATGGGAGGGGGAATGTCACACTGCCTATATGGGGAATGGGAGGGAGAATGCCACACTGTCTATATGGGGAATGGGAGGGGGAATGTCACACTGCCTATATGGGGAATGGGAGGGGGAATGCCACACTGTCTATATGGGGAATGGGAGGGGGAATGCCACACTGCCTATATGGGGAATGGGAGGGGGAATGTCACACTGCCTATATGGGGAATGGGAGGGGGAATGTCACACTGCCTATATGGGGAATGGGAGGGGGAATGTCACACTGCCTATATGAGGAATGGGAGGGGGAATGTCACACTGCCTATATGGGGAATGGGAGGGGGAATGTCACACTGCCTATATGGGGAATGGGAGGGGGAATGTCACACTGCCTATATGGGGAATGGGAGGGGGAATGTCACACTGCCTATATGGGGAATGGGAGGGGGGATGTCACACTGCCTATATGGGAAATGGGAGGGAGAATGTTACACTGCCTATATGGGGAATGGGAGGGAGGAATGTCACACTGCCTATATGGCGAATGGGAGGGGGAATGTCACACTGCCTATATGGGAAATGGGAGGGAGAATGTTACACTGCCTATATGGGGAATGGGAGGGGGAATGTCACACTGCCTATATGGGGAATGGGAGGGAGAATGTCACACTGCCTATATGGGGAATGGGAGGGGGGATGTCACACTGCCTATATGGGGAATGGGAGGGGGGAATGTCACACTGCCTATATGGCGAATGGGAGGGGGAATGTCACACTGCCTATATGGGGAATGGGAGGGGGAATGTCACACTGCCTATATGGGGAATGGGAGGGGGAATGTCACACTGCCTATATGGGGAATGGGAGGGGGAATGCCACACTGTCTATATGGGGAATGGGAGGGGGAATGCCACACTGCCTATATGGGGAATGGGAGGGGGAATGCCACACTGCCTATATGGGGAATGGGAGGGAGAATGTTACACTGCCTATATGGGGAATGGGAGGGAGAATGTCACACTGCCTATATGGCGAATGGGAGGGGGAATGTCACACTGCCTATATGGCGAATGGGAGGGGGGATGTCACACTGCCTATATGGGGAATGGGAGGGGGGAATGTCACACTGCCTATATGGGAAATGGGAGGGAGAATGTTACACTGCCTATATGGGGAATGGGAGGGGGAATATCACACTGCCTATATGGGGAATGGGAGGGGGAATGCCACACTGCCTATATGGGGAATGGGAGGGGGGAATGTCACACTGCCTATATGGCGAATGGGAGGGGGAATGTCACACTGCCTATATGGGGAATGGGAGGGGGGAATGCCACACTGCCTATATGGGAAATGGGAGGGAGAATGTCACACTGCCTATATGGCGAATGGGAGGGGGAATGCCACACTGCCTATATGGGGAATGGGAGGGGGAATGTCACACTGCCTATATGGGGAATGGGAGGGGGAATGTCACACTGCCTATATGGGGAATGGGAGGGGGGAATGCCACACTGCCTATATGGGGAATGGGAGGGGAATGTCACACTGTCTATATGGGGAATGGGAGGAGGGAATGTCACACTGCCTATATAGGGAATGGGAGGGGGAATGTCACACTGTCTATATGGGGAATGGGAGGGGGAATGTCACACTGTCTATATGGGGAATGGGAGGGGGAATGTCACACTGTCTATATTGGGAATGGGAGGGGGGAATGTCACACTGCCTATATGGGGAATGGGAGGGGGAATGTCACACAGTCTATATGGGGAATGGGAGGGGGAATGTCACACTGCCTATATGGGGAATGGGAGGGGGGAATGTCACACTGCCTATATGGGGAATGGGAGGGGGAATGTCACACAGTCTATATGGGGAATGGGAGGGGGAATGTCACACTGCCTATATGGGGAATGGGAGGGGGGAATGTCACACTGCCTATATGGGGAATGGGAGGGGGGAATGTCACACTGCCTTTATGGGGAATGGGAGGGGGGATGTCACACTGCCTATATGGGGAATGGGAGGGGGGATGTCACACTGCCTATATGGGGAATGGGAGGGGGAATGTCACACTGCCTATATGGGGAATGGGAGGGAGAATGTCACACTGTCTATATGGGGAATGGGAGGGGGAATGTCACACTGTCTATATGGGGAATGGGAGGTGGAATGCCACACTGCCTATATGGGGAATGGGAGGGGGAATGTCACACTGCCTATATGGGGAATGGGAGGGGGAATGTCACACTGTCTATATTGGGAATGGGAGGGGGGGGAATGTCACACTGCCTATATGGGGAATGGGAGGGAGAATGTCACACTGCCTATATGGGGAATGGGAGGGGGGAATGTCACACTGCCTATATGGGGAATGGGAGGGGGAATGTCACACTGCCTATATGGGGAATGGGAGGGGGGAATGTCACACTGCCTATATGGGGAATGGGAGGGGGAATGTCACACTGCCTATATGGGGAATGGGAGGGGGGAATGTCACACTGCCTATATGGGGAATGGGAGGGGGGGAATGTCACACTGCCTATATGGGGAATGGGAGGGAGAATGTCACACTGCCTATATGGGGAATGGGAGGGGGGAATGTCACACTGCCTATATGGGGAATGGGAGGGGGGATGTCACACTGCCTATATGGGGAATGGGAGGATGAATGTCACACTGCCTATATGGCGAATGGGAGGGGGGATGTCACACTGCCTATATGGGGAATGGGAGGGGGGATGTCACACTGCCTATATGGGGAATGGGAGGGGGGATTTCACACTGCCTATATGGGGAATGGGAGGGGGAATGTCACACTGTCTATATGGGGAATGGGAGGGGGAATGTCACACTGTCTATATGGGGAATGGGAGGGGGAATGTCACACTGCCTATATGGGGAATGGGAGGGAGAATGTTACACTGCCTATATGGGGAATGGGAGGGGGATGTCACACTGCCTATATGGGGAATGGGAGGGGGGATGTCACACTGCCTATATGGGGAATGGGAGGGGGGATTTCACACTGCCTATATGGGGAATGGGAGGGGGAATGTCACACTGTCTATATGGGGAATGGGAGGGGGAATGTCACACTGCCTATATGGGGAATGGGAGGGGGAAATGTCACACTGCCTATATGGGGAATGGGAGGGGGGATATCACACTGCCTATATGGGGAATGGGAGGGGGGATGTCACACTGCCTATATGGCGAATGGGAGGGGGAATGTCACACTGCCTATATGGGGAATGGGAGGGGGGAATGTCACACTGCCTATATGGGGAATGGGAGGGGGGATGTCACACTGCCTATATGGGGAATGGGAGGGGGGATTTCACACTGCCTATATGGGGAATGGGAGGGGGAATGTCACACTGTCTATATGGGGAATGGGAGGGGGAATGTCACACTGCCTATATGGGGAATGGGAGGGGGGAATGTCACACTGCCTATATGGGGAATGGGAGGGGGAATGTCACACTGCCTATATGGGGAATGGGAGGGGGAATGTCACACTGCCTATATGGGGAATGGGAGGGGGGAATGCCACACTGCCTATATGGGGAATGGGAGGGGGGATGCCACACTGCCTATATGGGGAATGGGAGGGGGAATATCACACTGCCTATATGGGGAATGGGAGGGGGAATGTCACACTGCCTATATGGGGAATGGGAGGGGGGATGTCACACTGCCTATATGGCGAATGGGAGGGGGGATGTCACACTGCCTATATGGGGAATGGGAGGGGGAATGTCACACTGCCTATATGGGGAATGGGAGGGGGAATGCCACACTGCCTATATGGGGAATGGGAGGGAGAATGTTACACTGCCTATATGGGGAATGGGAGGGGGAATGCCACACTGCCTATATGGGGAATGGGAGGAGGAATGTCACACTGCCTATATGGGGAATGGGAGGGGGAATGTCACACTGTCTATATGGGGAATGGGAGGGGGAATGTCACACTGCCTATATGGGGAATGGGAGGGGGGAATGTCACACTGCCTATATGGGGAATGGGAGGGGGAATGTCACACTGCCTATATGGGGAATGGGAGGGGGAATGTCACACTGCCTATATGGGGAATGGGAGGGGGAATGTCACACTGCCTATATGGGGAATGGGAGGGGGAATGTCACACTGTCTATATGAGGAATGGGAGGGGGAATGTCACACTGCCTATATGGGGAATGGGAGGGGGAATGTCACACTGTCTATATGGGGAATGGGAGGGGGAATGTCACACTGCCTATATGGGGAATGGGAGGGGGAATGTCACACTGCCTATATGGGGAATGGGAGGGGGGAATGTCACACTGCCTATATGGGGAATGGGAGGGGAGAATGTCACACTGTCTATATGGGGAATGGGAGGGGGAATGTCACACTGCCTATATGGGGAATGGGAGGGGGAATGTCACACTGCCTATATGGGGAATGGGAGGGGGGAATGTCACACTGCCTATATGGGGAATGGGAGGGGGAATGTCACACTGCCTATATGGGGAATGGGAGGGGGAATGTCACACTGCCTATATGGGGAATGGGAGGGGGGAATGTCACACTGCCTATATGGGGAATGGGAGGGGGAATGTCACACTGCCTATATGGGGAATGGGAGGGGGGAATGTCACACTGCCTATATGGGGAATGGGAGGGGGAATGTCACACTGCCTATATGGGGAATGGGAGGGGGAATGTCACACTGTCTATATGGGGAATGGGAGGGGGAATGTCACACTGCCTATATGGGGAATGGGAGGGGGAATGTCACACTGCCTATATGGGGAATGGGAGGGGGGAATGTCACACTGCCTATATGGGGAATGGGAGGGGAGAATGTCACACTGCCTATATGGGGAATGGGAGGGGGAATGTCACACTGCCTATATGGGGAATGGGAGGGGGAATGTCACACTGTCTATATGGGGAATGGGAGGGGGAATGTCACACTGCCTATATGGGGAATGGGAGGGGGAATGTCACACTGTCTATATGGGGAATGGGAGGGGGAATGTCACACTGCCTATATGGGGAATGGGAGGGGGAATGACACACTGCCTATATGGGGAATGGGAGGGGAGAATGTCACACTGCCTATATGGGGAATGGGAGGGGAGAATGTCACACTGTCTATATGGGGAATGGGAGGGGGAATGTCACACTGCCTATATGGGGAATGGGAGGGGGGAATGTCACACTGCCTATATGGGGAATGGGAGGATGAATGTCACACTGCCTATATGGGGAATGGGAGGGGGGATGTCACACTGCCTATATGGGGAATGGGAGGGGGGAATGTCACACTGCCTATATGGGGAATGGGAGGGGAGAATGTCACACTGTCTATATGGGGAATGGGAGGGGGAATGTCACACTGCCTATATGGGGAATGGGAGGGGGAATGTCACACTGCCTATATGGGGAATGGGAGGGGAGAATGTCACACTGTCTATATGGGGAATGGGAGGGGGAATGTCACACTGCCTATATGGGGAATGGGAGGGGGGAATGTCACACTGCCTATATGGGGAATGGGAGGATGAATGTCACACTGCCTATATGGGGAATGGGAGGGGGGATGTCACACTGCCTATATGGGGAATGGGAGGGGAGAATGTCACACTGCCTATATGGGGAATGGGAGGATGAATGTCACACTGCCTATATGGGGAATGGGAGGGGGAATGTCACACTGCCTATATGGGGAATGGGAGGGGAGAATGTCACACTGTCTATATGGGGAATGGGAGGGGGAATGTCACACTGCCTATATGGGGAATGGGAGGGGGAATGTCACACTGCCTATATGGGGAATGGGAGGGGAGAATGTCACACTGTCTATATGGGGAATGGGAGGGGGAATGTCACACTGCCTATATGGGGAATGGGAGGGGAGAATGTCACACTGTCTATATGGGGAATGGGAGGGGGAATGTCACACTGCCTATATGGGGAATGGGAGGGGGGAATGTCACACTGCCTATATGGGGAATGGGAGGATGAATGTCACACTGCCTATATGGGGAATGGGAGGGGGAATGTCACACTGCCTATATGGGGAATGGGAGGGGAGAATGTCACACTGTCTATATGGGGAATGGGAGGGGGAATGTCACACTGCCTATATGGGGAATGGGAGGGGGAATGTCACACTGCCTATATGGGGAATGGGAGGGGAGAATGTCACACTGTCTATATGGGGAATGGGAGGGGGAATGTCACACTGCCTATATGGGGAATGGGAGGGGGGAATGTCACACTGCCTATATGGGGAATGGGAGGATGAATGTCACACTGCCTATATGGGGAATGGGAGGGGGGATGTCACACTGCCTATATGGGGAATGGGAGGGGGGAATGTCACACTGCCTATATGGGGAATGGGAGGGGGGAATGTCACACTGCCTATATGGGGAATGGGAGGGGGGATGCCACACTGCCTATATGGGGAATGGGAGGGGGAATGTCACACTGCCTATATGGGGAATGGGAGGTGGAATGTCACACTGCCTATATGGGGAATGGGAGGATGAATGTCACACTGCCTATATGGCGAATGGGAGGGGGGATGTCACACTGCCTATATGGGGAATGGGAGGGGGAATGTCACACTGCCTATATGGGGAATGGGAGGGGGGAATGTCACACTGCCTATATGGGGAATGGGAGGATGAATGTCACACTGCCTATATGGGGAATGGGAGGTGGAATGTCACACTGCCTATATGGGGAATGGGAGGATGAATGTCACACTGCCTATATGGCGAATGGGAGGGGGGATGTCACACTGCCTATATGGGGAATGGGAGGGGGAATGTCACACTGCCTATATGGGGAATGGGAGGGGGGAATGTCACACTGCCTATATGGGGATTGGGAGGGGGGAATGTCACACTGTCTATATGGGGAATGGGAGGTGGAATGTCACACTGCCTATATGGGGAATGGGAGGATGAATGTCACACTGCCTATATGGCGAATGGGAGGGGGGATGTCACACTGCCTATATGGGGAATGGGAGGGGGAATGTCACACTGCCTATATGGGGAATGGGAGGGGGGAATGTCACACTGCCTATATGGGGAATGGGAGGATGAATGTCACACTGCCTATATGGGGAATGGGAGGGGGAATGTCACACTGCCTATATGGGGAATGGGAGGGGGAATGTCACACTGCCTATATGGGGAATGGGAGGGGGGAATGTCACACTGCCTATATGGGGAATGGGAGGGGGAATGTCACACTGCCTATATGGGGAATGGGAGGGGGGAATGTCACACTGCCTATATGGGGAATGGGAGGGGGGAATGTCACACTGCCTATATGGGGAATGGGAGGGGGGAATGTCACACTGCCTATATGGGGAATGGGAGGGGGAATGCCACACTGCCTATATGGGGAATGGGAGGGGGGATGTCACACTGCCTATATGGGGAATGGGAGGGGGAATGTCACACTGCCTATATGGGGAATGGGAGGGGGGATGTCACACTGCCTATATGGGGAATGGGAGGGGGGAATGTCACACTGCCTATATGGGGAATGGGAGGGGGAATGTCACACTGCCTATATGGGGAATGGGAGGAGGAATGTCACACTGCCTATATGGGGAATGGGAGGGGGGATGTCACACTGCCTATATGGGGAATGGGAGGGGGGAATGTCACACTGCCTATATGGGGAATGGGAGGGGGAATGTCACACTGCCTATATGGGGAATGGGAGGGGGAATGTCACACTGCCTATATGGGGAATGGGAGGGGGGATGTCACACTGCCTATATGGGGAATGGGAGGGGGAATGTCACACTGCCTATATGGGGAATGGGAGGGGGGAATGTCACACTGCCTATATGGGGAATGGGAGGGGGAATGTCACACTGCCTATATGGGGAATGGGAGGGGGAATGTCACACTGCCTATATGGGGAATGGGAGGGGGAATGTCACACTGCCTATATGGGGAATGGGAGGGGGGATGTCACACTGCCTATATGGGGAATGGGAGGGGGAATGTCACACTGCCTATATGGGGAATGGGAGGGGGAATGTCACACTGCCTATATGGGGAATGGGAGGGGGAATGTCACACTGCCTATATGGGGAATGGGAGGGGGAATGTCACACTGCCTATATGGGGAATGGGAGGGGGAATGTCACACTGCCTATATGGGGAATGGGAGGGGGGATGTCACACTGCCTATATGGGGAATGGGAGGGGGAATGTCACACTGCCTATATGGGGAATGGGAGGATGAATGTCACACTGCCTATATGGGGAATGGGAGGGGGAATGTCACACTGCCTATATGGGGAATGGGAGGATGAATGTCACACTGCCTATATGGGGAATGGGAGGGGGAATGTCACACTGCCTATATGGGGAATGGGAGGGGGAATGTCACACTGCCTATATGGGGAATGGGAGGATGAATGTCACACTGCCTATATGGGGAATGGGAGGGGGGATGTCACACTGCCTATATGGGGAATGGGAGGATGAATGTCACACTGCCTATATGGGGAATGGGAGGGGGAATGTCACACTGCCTATATGGGGAATGGGAGGGGGGATGTCACACTGCCTATATGGGGAATGGGAGGGGGAATGTCACACTGCCTATATGGGGAATGGGAGGATGAATGTCACACTGCCTATATGGGGAATGGGAGGGGGAATGTCACACTGCCTATATGGGGAATGGGAGGGGGAATGTCACACTGCCTATATGGGGAATGGGAGGGGGAATGTCACACTGCCTATATGGGGAATGGGAGGGGGAATGTCACACTGCCTATATGGGGAATGGGAGGGGGAATGTCACACTGCCTATATGGGGAATGGGAGGATGAATGTCACACTGCCTATATGGGGAATGGGAGGGGGAATGCCACACTGCCTATATGGGGAATGGGAGGGGGAATGTCACACTGCCTATATGGGGAATGGGAGGATGAATGTCACACTGCCTATATGGGGAATGGGAGGGGGAATGCCACACTGCCTATATGGGGAATGGGAGGGGGAATGTCACACTGCCTATATGGGGAATGGGAGGGGGAATGTCACACTGCCTATATGGGGAATGGGAGGGGGAATGTCACACTGCCTATATGGGGAATGGGAGGGGGAATGTCACACTGCCTATATGGGGAATGGGAGGTTTAATGTCACACTGCCTATATGGGGAATGGGAGGGGGAATGTCACACTGCCTATATGGGGAATGGGAGGGGGAATGTCACACTGTCTATATGGGGAATGGGAGGGTGGGATGTCACACTGCCTATATGGGGAATGGGAGGGGGAATGTCACACTGCCTATATGGGGAATGGGAGGGGGAATGTCACACTGCCTATATGGGGAATGGGAGGGGGAATGTCACACTGCCTATATGGGGAATGGGAGGGGGAATGTCACACTGCCTATATGGGGAATGGGAGGGGGGAATGCCACACTGCCTATATGGGGAATGGGAGGGGGAATGTCACACTGCCTATATGGGGAATGGGAGGGGGGATGTCACACTGCCTATATGGGGAATGGGAGGGGGAATGTCACACTGCCTATATGGGGAATGGGAGGGGGGAATGTCACACTGCCTATATGGGGAATATGAGGGGGGATGTCACACTGCCTATATGGGGAATGGGAGGGGGAATGTCACACTGCCTATATGGGGAATGGGAGGGGGGATGTCACACTGCCTATATGGGGAATATGAGGGGGGATGTCACACTGCCTATATGGGGAATATGAGGGGGGATGTCACACTGCCTATATGGGGAATGGGAGGGGGGAATGTCACACTGCCTATATGGGGAATGGGAGGGGGGAATGCCACACTGCCTATATGGGGAATGGGAGGGGGAATGTCACACTGCCTATATGGGGAATGGGAGGGGGGAATGTCACACTGCCTATATGGGGAATATGAGGGGGGATGTCACACTGCCTATATGGGGAATGGGAGGGGGAATGTCACACTGCATATATGGGGAATATGAGGGGGGATGTCACACTGCCTATATGGGGAATGGGAGGGGGAATGTCACACTGCCTATATGGGGAATATGAGGGGGGATGTCACACTGCCTATATGGGGAATGGGAGGGGGAATGTCACACTGCCTATATGGGGAATGGGAGGGGGGAATGTCACACTGCCTATATGGGGAATATGAGGGGGGATGTCACACTGCCTATATGGGGAATGGGAGGGGGGAATGTCACACTGCCTATATGGGGAATGGGAGGGGGGAATGCCACACTGCCTATATGGGGAATGGGAGGGGGAATGTCACACTGCCTATATGGGGAATGGGAGGGGGGAATGCCACACTGCCTATATGGGGAATGGGAGGGGATGCCACACTGCCTATATGGGGAATGGGAGGGGGAATGTCACACTGCCTATATGGGGAATGGGAGGGGAGAATGTCACACTGCCTATATGGGGAATGGGAGGGGGGATGCCACACTGCCTATATGGGGAATGGGAGGGGGGATGCCACACTGCCTATATGGGGAATGGGAGGGGGAAATGTCACACTGCCTATATGGGGAATGGGAGGGGAAATGTCACACTGCCTATATGGGGAATGGGAGGGGGGAAATGTCACACTGCCTATATGGGGTATGGGAGGGGGGAATGTCACACTGCCTATATGGGGAATGGGAGGGGAAATGTCACACTGCCTATATGGGGAATGGGAGGGGAAATGTTACACTGCCTATATGGGGAATGGGAGGGGGAATGTCACACTGCCTATATGGGGAATGGGATGGGGAATGTCACACTGCCTATATGGGGAATGGGAGGGGGTAATGCCACACTGCCTATATGGGGAATGGGAGGGGAAATGTCACACTGCCTATATGGGGAATGGGAGGGGGTAATGCCACACTGCCTATATGGGGAATGGGAGGGGAAATGTTACACTGCCTATATGGGGAATGGGAGGGGGAATGTCACACTGCCTATATGGGGAATGGGAGGGGAAATGTCACACTGCCTATATGGGGAATGGGAGGGGAAATGTTACACTGCCTATATGGGGAATGGGAGGGGAAATGTCACACTGCCTATATGGGGAATGGGAGGGGAAATGTCACACTGCCTATATGGGGAATGGGAGGGGAAATGTCACACTGCCTATATGGGGAATGGGAGGGGGAAATGTCACACTGCCAATATGGGGAATGGGAGGGGAAATGTCACACTGCCTATATGGGGAATGGGAGGGGAAATGTCACACTGCCTATATGGGGAATGGGAGGGGGGATGCCACACTGCCTATATGGGGAATGGGAGGGGGGAAATGTCACACTGCCAATATGGGGAATGGGAGGGGAAATGTCACACTGCCTATATGGGGAATGGGAGGGGAAATGTCACACTGCCTATATGGGGAATGGGAGGGGGTAATGCCACACTGCCTATATGGGGAATGGGAGGGGGAAATGTCACACTGCCTATATGGGGAATGGGAGGGGGAATGCCACACTGTCTATATGGGGAATGGGAGGGGGAATGTCACACTGCCTATATGGGGAATGGGAGGGAGAATGCCACACTGTCTATATGGGGAATGGGAGGGGGAATGTCACACTGCCTATATGGGGAATGGGAGGGGGAATGCCACACTGTCTATATGGGGAATGGGAGGGGGAATGCCACACTGCCTATATGGGGAATGGGAGGGGGAATGTCACACTGCCTATATGGGGAATGGGAGGGGGAATGTCACACTGCCTATATGGGGAATGGGAGGGGGAATGTCACACTGCCTATATGGGAAATGGGAGGGAGAATGTTACACTGCCTATATGGGGAATGGGAGGGAGGAATGTCACACTGCCTATATGGCGAATGGGAGGGGGAATGTCACACTGCCTATATGGGAAATGGGAGGGAGAATGTTACACTGCCTATATGGGGAATGGGAGGGAGAATGTCACACTGCCTATATGGGGAATGGGAGGGAGAATGTCACACTGCCTATATGGGGAATGGGAGGGGGGATGTCACACTGCCTATATGGGGAATGGGAGGGGGGAATGTCACACTGCCTATATGGCGAATGGGAGGGGGAATGTCACACTGCCTATATGGGGAATGGGAGGGGGAATGTCACACTGCCTATATGGGGAATGGGAGGGGGAATGTCACACTGCCTATATGGGGAATGGGAGGGGGAATGCCACACTGTCTATATGGGGAATGGGAGGGGGAATGCCACACTGCCTATATGGGGAATGGGAGGGGGAATGCCACACTGCCTATATGGGGAATGGGAGGGAGAATGTTACACTGCCTATATGGGGAATGGGAGGGAGAATGTCACACTGCCTATATGGCGAATGGGAGGGGGAATGTCACACTGCCTATATGGCGAATGGGAGGGGGGATGTCACACTGCCTATATGGGGAATGGGAGGGGGGAATGTCACACTGCCTATATGGGAAATGGGAGGGAGAATGTTACACTGCCTATATGGGGAATGGGAGGGGGAATATCACACTGCCTATATGGGGAATGGGAGGGGGAATGCCACACTGCCTATATGGGGAATGGGAGGGGGGAATGTCACACTGCCTATATGGCGAATGGGAGGGGGAATGTCACACTGCCTATATGGGGAATGGGAGGGGGGATGTCACACTGCCTATATGGGGAATGGGAGGGGGGAATGCCACACTGCCTATATGGGAAATGGGAGGGAGAATGTCACACTGCCTATATGGCGAATGGGAGGGGGAATGCCACACTGCCTATATGGGGAATGGGAGGGGGAATGTCACACTGCCTATATGGGGAATGGGAGGGGGAATGTCACACTGCCTATATGGGGAATGGGAGGGGGGAATGCCACACTGCCTATATGGGGAATGGGAGGGGAATGTCACACTGTCTATATGGGGAATGGGAGGAGGGAATGTCACACTGCCTATATAGGGAATGGGAGGGGGAATGTCACACTGTCTATATGGGGAATGGGAGGGGGAATGTCACACTGTCTATATGGGGAATGGGAGGGGGAATGTCACACTGTCTATATTGGGAATGGGAGGGGGGAATGTCACACTGCCTATATGGGGAATGGGAGGGGGAATGTCACACAGTCTATATGGGGAATGGGAGGGGGAATGTCACACTGCCTATATGGGGAATGGGAGGGGGGAATGTCACACTGCCTATATGGGGAATGGGAGGGGGAATGTCACACAGTCTATATGGGGAATGGGAGGGGGAATGTCACACTGCCTATATGGGGATTGGGAGGGGGGAATGTCACACTGCCTATATGGGGAATGGGAGGGGGAATGTCACACTGCCTATATGGGGAATGGGAGGGAGAATGTCACACTGTCTATATGGGGAATGGGAGGGGGAATGTCACACTGTCTATATGGGGAATGGGAGGTGGAATGCCACACTGCCTATATGGGGAATGGGAGGGGGAATGTCACACTGCCTATATGGGGAATGGGAGGGGGAATGTCACACTGTCTATATTGGGAATGGGAGGGGGGGGAATGTCACACTGCCTATATGGGGAATGGGAGGGAGAATGTCACACTGCCTATATGGGGAATGGGAGGGGGGAATGTCACACTGCCTATATGGGGAATGGGAGGGGGAATGTCACACTGCCTATATGGGGAATGGGAGGGGGAATGTCACACTGCCTATATGGGGAATGGGAGGGGGAATGTCACACTGCCTATATGGGGAATGGGAGGGGGGAATGTCACACTGCCTATATGGGGAATGGGAGGGGGGGAATGTCACACTGCCTATATGGGGAATGGGAGGGAGAATGTCACACTGCCTATATGGGGAATGGGAGGGGGGAATGTCACACTGCCTATATGGGGAATGGGAGGGGGGATGTCACACTGCCTATATGGGGAATGGGAGGATGAATGTCACACTGCCTATATGGCGAATGGGAGGGGGGATGTCACACTGCCTATATGGGGAATGGGAGGGGGGATGTCACACTGCCTATATGGGGAATGGGAGGGGGGATTTCACACTGCCTATATGGGGAATGGGAGGGGGAATGTCACACTGTCTATATGGGGAATGGGAGGGGGAATGTCACACTGTCTATATGGGGAATGGGAGGGGGAATGTCACACTGCCTATATGGGGAATGGGAGGGAGAATGTTACACTGCCTATATGGGGAATGGGAGGGGGATGTCACACTGCCTATATGGGGAATGGGAGGGGGGATGTCACACTGCCTATATGGGGAATGGGAGGGGGGATTTCACACTGCCTATATGGGGAATGGGAGGGGGAATGTCACACTGTCTATATGGGGAATGGGAGGGGGAATGTCACACTGCCTATATGGGGAATGGGAGGGGGAAATGTCACACTGCCTATATGGGGAATGGGAGGGGGGATATCACACTGCCTATATGGGGAATGGGAGGGGGGATGTCACACTGCCTATATGGCGAATGGGAGGGGGAATGTCACACTGCCTATATGGGGAATGGGAGGGGGGAATGTCACACTGCCTATATGGGGAATGGGAGGGGGGATGTCACACTGCCTATATGGGGAATGGGAGGGGGGATTTCACACTGCCTATATGGGGAATGGGAGGGGGAATGTCACACTGTCTATATGGGGAATGGGAGGGGGAATGTCACACTGCCTATATGGGGAATGGGAGGGGGAAATGTCACACTGCCTATATGGGGAATGGGAGGGGGGATGTCACACTGCCTATATGGGGAATGGGAGGGGGGATGTCACACTGCCTATATGGCGAATGGGAGGGGGAATGTCACACTGCCTATATGGGGAATGGGAGGGGGGAATGTCACACTGCCTATATGGGGAATGGGAGGGGGAATGTCACACTGCCTATATGGGGAATGGGAGGGGGAATGTCACACTGCCTATATGGGGAATGGGAGGGGGGAATGCCACACTGCCTATATGGGGAATGGGAGGGGGGATGCCACACTGTCTATATGGGGAATGGGAGGGGGAATATCACACTGCCTATATGGGGAATGGGAGGGGGAATGTCACACTGCCTATATGGGGAATGGGAGGGGGGATGTCACACTGCCTATATGGCGAATGGGAGGGGGGATGTCACACTGCCTATATGGGGAATGGGAGGGGGAATGTCACACTGCCTATATGGGGAATGGGAGGGGGAATGCCACACTGCCTATATGGGGAATGGGAGGGAGAATGTTACACTGCCTATATGGGGAATGGGAGGAGGAATGTCACACTGCCTATATGGGGAATGGGAGGGAGAATGTTACACTGCCTATATGGGGAATGGGAGGGGGGAATGTCACACTGCCTATATGGGGAATGGGAGGGGGAATGTCACACTGCCTATATGGGGAATGGGAGGGGGAATGTCACACTGCCTATATGGGGAATGGGAGGGGGAATGTCACACTGCCTATATGGGGAATGGGAGGGGGAATGTCACACTGTCTATATGAGGAATGGGAGGGGGAATGTCACACTGCCTATATGGGGAATGGGAGGGGGAATGTCACACTGTCTATATGGGGAATGGGAGGGGGAATGTCACACTGCCTATATGGGGAATGGGAGGGGGAATGTCACACTGCCTATATGGGGAATGGGAGGGGGAATGGCACACTGTCTATATGGGGAATGGGAGGGGAAATGTCACACTGCCTATATGGGGAATGGGAGGGGAATGTCACACTGCCTATATGGGGAATGGGAGGGGGAATGTCACACTGCCTATATGGGGAATGGGAGGGGGAATGTCACACTGTCTATATGGGGAATGGGAGGGGGAATGTCACACTGCCTATATGGGGAATGGGAGGGGGAATGTCACACTGCCTATATGGGGAATGGGAGGGGGGAATGTCACACTGCCTATATGGGGAATGGGAGGGGAGAATGTCACACTGTCTATATGGGGAATGGGAGGGGGAATGTCACACTGCCTATATGGGGAATGGGAGGGGGAATGTCACACTGCCTATATGGGGAATGGGAGGGGGGAATGTCACACTGCCTATATGGGGAATGGGAGGGGGAATGTCACACTGCCTATATGGGGAATGGGAGGGGGAATGTCACACTGCCTATATGGGGAATGGGAGGGGGGAATGTCACACTGCCTATATGGGGAATGGGAGGGGGAATGTCACACTGCCTATATGGGGAATGGGAGGGGGGAATGTCACACTGCCTATATGGGGAATGGGAGGGGGAATGTCACACTGCCTATATGGGGAATGGGAGGGGGAATGTCACACTGTCTATATGGGGAATGGGAGGGGGAATGTCACACTGCCTATATGGGGAATGGGAGGGGGAATGTCACACTGCCTATATGGGGAATGGGAGGGGGGAATGTCACACTGCCTATATGGGGAATGGGAGGGGAGAATGTCACACTGCCTATATGGGGAATGGGAGGGGGAATGTCACACTGCCTATATGGGGAATGGGAGGGGGAATGTCACACTGTCTATATGGGGAATGGGAGGGGGAATGTCACACTGCCTATATGGGGAATGGGAGGGGGAATGTCACACTGTCTATATGGGGAATGGGAGGGGGAATGTCACACTGCCTATATGGGGAATGGGAGGGGGAATGACACACTGCCTATATGGGGAATGGGAGGGGAGAATGTCACACTGCCTATATGGGGAATGGGAGGGGAGAATGTCACACTGTCTATATGGGGAATGGGAGGGGGAATGTCACACTGCCTATATGGGGAATGGGAGGGGGGAATGTCACACTGCCTATATGGGGAATGGGAGGATGAATGTCACACTGCCTATATGGGGAATGGGAGGGGGGATGTCACACTGCCTATATGGGGAATGGGAGGGGGGAATGTCACACTGCCTATATGGGGAATGGGAGGGGAGAATGTCACACTGTCTATATGGGGAATGGGAGGGGGAATGTCACACTGCCTATATGGGGAATGGGAGGGGGAATGTCACACTGCCTATATGGGGAATGGGAGGGGGGATGTCACACTGCCTATATGGGGAATGGGAGGGGGGAATGTCACACTGCCTATATGGGGAATGGGAGGGGAGAATGTCACACTGTCTATATGGGGAATGGGAGGGGGAATGTCACACTGCCTATATGGGGAATGGGAGGGGGAATGTCACACTGCCTATATGGGGAATGGGAGGGGGGAATGTCACACTGCCTATATGGGGAATGGGAGGATGAATGTCACACTGCCTATATGGGGAATGGGAGGGGGGATGTCACACTGCCTATATGGGGAATGGGAGGGGAGAATGTCACACTGCCTATATGGGGAATGGGAGGGATGAATGTCACACTGCCTATATGGGGAATGGGAGGGGGAATGTCACACTGCCTATATGGGGAATGGGAGGGGAGATGTCACACTGTCTATATGGGGAATGGGAGGGGAATGTCACACTGCCTATATGGGGAATGGGAGGGGGAATGTCACACTGCCTATATGGGGAATGGGAGGGGAGAATGTCACACTGTCTATATGGGGAATGGGAGGGGGAATGTCACACTGCCTATATGGGGAATGGGAGGGGAGAATGTCACACTGTCTATATGGGGAATGGGAGGGGGAATGTCACACTGCCTATATGGGGAATGGGAGGGGGGAATGTCACACTGCCTATATGGGGAATGGGAGGATGAATGTCACACTGCCTATATGGGGAATGGGAGGGGGAATGTCACACTGCCTATATGGGGAATGGGAGGGGAGAATGTCACACTGTCTATATGGGGAATGGGAGGGGGAATGTCACACTGCCTATATGGGGAATGGGAGGGGGAATGTCACACTGCCTATATGGGGAATGGGAGGGGAGAATGTCACACTGTCTATATGGGGAATGGGAGGGGGAATGTCACACTGCCTATATGGGGAATGGGAGGGGGGAATGTCACACTGCCTATATGGGGAATGGGAGGATGAATGTCACACTGCCTATATGGGGAATGGGAGGGGGGATGTCACACTGCCTATATGGGGAATGGGAGGGGGGAATGTCACACTGCCTATATGGGGAATGGGAGGGGGAATGTCACACTGCCTATATGGGGAATGGGAGGATGAATGTCACACTGCCTATATGGGGAATGGGAGGGGGGAATGTCACACTGCCTATATGGGGAATGGGAGGGGGAATGCCACACTGCCTATATGGGGAATGGGAGGGGGGAATGTCACACTGCCTATATGGGGAATGGGAGGGGGGATGTCACACTGCCTATATGGGGAATGGGAGGGGGAATGTCACACTGCCTATATGGGGAATGGGAGGGGGGAATGTCACACTGCCTATATGGGGAATGGGAGGATGAATGTCACACTGCCTATATGGGGAATGGGAGGGGGAATGTCACACTGCCTATATGGGGAATGGGAGGGGGAATGTCACACTGCCTATATGGGGAATGGGAGGGGGGAATGTCACACTGCCTATATGGGGAATGGGAGGGGGAATGTCACACTGCCTATATGGGGAATGGGAGGGGGGAATGTCACACTGCCTATATGGGGAATGGGAGGGGGGAATGTCACACTGCCTATATGGCGAATGGGAGGGGGGATGTCACACTGCCTATATGGGGAATGGGAGGGGGAATGTCACACTGCCTATATGGGGAATGGGAGGGGGGAATGTCACACTGCCTATATGGGGAATGGGAGGATGAATGTCACACTGCCTATATGGGGAATGGGAGGGGGAATGTCACACTGCCTATATGGGGAATGGGAGGGGGAATGTCACACTGCCTATATGGGGAATGGGAGGGGGGAATGTCACACTGCCTATATGGGGAATGGGAGGGGGAATGTCACACTGCCTATATGGGGAATGGGAGGGGGGAATGTCACACTGCCTATATGGGGAATGGGAGGGGGGAATGTCACACTGCCTATATGGGGAATGGGAGGGGGGAATGTCACACTGCCTATATGGGGAATGGGAGGGGGAATGCCACACTGCCTATATGGGGAATGGGAGGGGGGATGTCACACTGCCTATATGGGGAATGGGAGGGGGAATGTCACACTGCCTATATGGGGAATGGGAGGGGGGATGTCACACTGCCTATATGGGGAATGGGAGGGGGGAATGTCACACTGCCTATATGGGGAATGGGAGGGGGAATGTCACACTGCCTATATGGGGAATGGGAGGAGGAATGTCACACTGCCTATATGGGGAATGGGAGGGGGGATGTCACACTGCCTATATGGGGAATGGGAGGGGGAATGTCACACTGCCTATATGGGGAATGGGAGGGGGAATGTCACACTGCCTATATGGGGAATGGGAGGGGGAATGTCACACTGCCTATATGGGGAATGGGAGGGGGGATGTCACACTGCCTATATGGGGAATGGGAGGGGGAATGTCACACTGCCTATATGGGGAATGGGAGGGGGGAATGTCACACTGCCTATATGGGGAATGGGAGGGGGAATGTCACACTGCCTATATGGGGAATGGGAGGGGGAATGTCACACTGCCTATATGGGGAATGGGAGGGGGAATGTCACACTGCCTATATGGGGAATGGGAGGATGAATGTCACACTGCCTATATGGCGAATGGGAGGGGGGATGTCACACTGCCTATATGGGGAATGGGAGGGGGAATGTCACACTGCCTATATGGGGAATGGGAGGGGGGATGTCACACTGCCTATATGGGGAATGGGAGGGGGAATGTCACACTGCCTATATGGGGAATGGGAGGGGGAATGTCACACTGCCTATATGGGGAATGGGAGGGGGGATGTCACACTGCCTATATGGGGAATGGGAGGGGGGATGTCACACTGCCTATATGGGGAATGGGAGGGGGAATGTCACACTGCCTATATGGGGAATGGGAGGATGAATGTCACACTGCCTATATGGGGAATGGGAGGGGGAATGTCACACTGCCTATATGGGGAATGGGAGGATGAATGTCACACTGCCTATATGGGGAATGGGAGGGGGGATGTCACACTGCCTATATGGGGAATGGGAGGATGAATGTCACACTGCCTATATGGGGAATGGGAGGGGGAATGTCACACTGCCTATATGGGGAATGGGAGGGGGGATGTCACACTGCCTATATGGGGAATGGGAGGGGGAATGTCACACTGCCTATATGGGGAATGGGAGGATGAATGTCACACTGCCTATATGGGGAATGGGAGGGGGAATGTCACACTGCCTATATGGGGAATGGGAGGGGGAATGTCACACTGCCTATATGGGGAATGGGAGGGGGAATGTCACACTGCCTATATGGGGAATGGGAGGGGGAATGTCACACTGCCTATATGGGGAATGGGAGGGGGAATGTCACACTGCCTATATGGGGAATGGGAGGATGAATGTCACACTGCCTATATGGGGAATGGGAGGGGGAATGCCACACTGCCTATATGGGGAATGGGAGGGGGAATGTCACACTGCCTATATGGGGAATGGGAGGATGAATGTCACACTGCCTATATGGGGAATGGGAGGGGGAATGCCACACTGCCTATATGGGGAATGGGAGGGGGAATGTCACACTGCCTATATGGGGAATGGGAGGGGGAATGTCACACTGCCTATATGGGGAATGGGAGGGGGAATGTCACACTGCCTATATGGGGAATGGGAGGGGGAATGTCACACTGCCTATATGGGGAATGGGAGGATGAATGTCACACTGCCTATATGGGGAATGGGAGGGGGAATGTCACACTGCCTATATGGGGAATGGGAGGGGGAATGTCACACTGTCTATATGGGGAATGGGAGGGTGGGATGTCACACTGCCTATATGGGGAATGGGAGGGGGAATGTCACACTGCCTATATGGGAATGGGAGGGGGAATGTCACACTGCCTATATGGGGAATGGGAGGGGGAATGTCACACTGCCTATATGGGGAATGGGAGGGGGAATGTCACACTGCCTATATGGGGAATGGGAGGGGGGAATGCCACACTGCCTATATGGGGAATGGGAGGGGGAATGTCACACTGCCTATATGGGGAATGGGAGGGGGGATGTCACACTGCCTATATGGGGAATGGGAGGGGGAATGTCACACTGCCTATATGGGGAATGGGAGGGGGAATGTCACACTGCCTATATGGGGAATATGAGGGGGATGTCACACTGCCTATATGGGGAATGGGAGGGGGAATGTCACACTGCCTATATGGGGAATATGAGGGGGGATGTCACACTGCCTATATGGGGAATGGGAGGGGGAATGTCACACTGCCTATATGGGGAATGGGAGGGGGGATGTCACACTGCCTATATGGGGAATATGAGGGGGGATGTCACACTGCCTATATGGGGAATATGAGGGGGGATGTCACACTGCCTATATGGGGAATGGGAGGGGGGAATGTCACACTGCCTATATGGGGAATGGGAGGGGGGAATGCCACACTGCCTATATGGGGAATGGGAGGGGGAATGTCACACTGCCTATATGGGGAATGGGAGGGGAGAATGTCACACTGCCTATATGGGGAATGGGAGGGGAGAATGTCACACTGCCTATATGGGGAATGGGAGGGGGGAATGTCACACTGCCTATATGGGGAATATGAGGGGGGATGTCACACTGCCTATATGGGGAATGGGAGGGGGAATGTCACACTGCATATATGGGGAATATGAGGGGGGATGTCACACTGCCTATATGGGGAATGGGAGGGGGAATGTCACACTGCCTATATGGGGAATATGAGGGGGGATGTCACACTGCCTATATGGGGAATGGGAGGGGGAATGTCACACTGCCTATATGGGGAATGGGAGGGGGGAATGTCACACTGCCTATATGGGGAATATGAGGGGGGATGTCACACTGCCTATATGGGGAATGGGAGGGGGGAATGTCACACTGCCTATATGGGGAATGGGAGGGGGGAATGCCACACTGCCTATATGGGGAATGGGAGGGGGAATGTCACACTGCCTATATGGGGAATGGGAGGGGATGCCACACTGCCTATATGGGGAATGGGAGGGGGGATGTCACACTGCCTATATGGGAATGGGAGGGGGAATGTCACACTGCCTATATGGGGAATGGGAGGGGGGAATGTCACACTGCCTATATGGGGAATGGGAGGGGGGAATGCCACACTGCCTATATGGGGAATGGGAGGGGGAATGTCACACTGCCTATATGGGGAATGGGAGGGGGGAATGCCACACTGCCTATATGGGGAATGGGAGGGGATGCCACACTGCCTATATGGGGAATGGGAGGGGGAATGTCACACTGCCTATATGGGGAATGGGAGGGGAGAATGTCACACTGCCTATATGGGGAATGGGAGGGGGGATGCCACACTGCCTATATGGGGAATGGGAGGGGGGATGCCACACTGCCTATATGGGGAATGGGAGGGGGAAATGTCACACTGCCTATATGGGGAATGGGAGGGGAAATGTCACACTGCCTATATGGGGAATGGGAGGGGGAAATGTCACACTGCCTATATGGGGTATGGGAGGGGGGAATGTCACACTGCCTATATGGGGAATGGGAGGGGAAATGTCACACTGCCTATATGGGGAATGGGAGGGGAAATGTACACTGCCTATATGGGGAATGGGAGGGGGAATGTCACACTGCCTATATGGGGAATGGGATGGGGAATGTCACACTGCCTATATGGGGAATGGGAGGGGGTAATGCCACACTGCCTATATGGGGAATGGGAGGGGAAATGTCACACTGCCTATATGGGGAATGGGAGGGGTAATGCCACACTGCCTATATGGGGAATGGGAGGGGAAATGTTACACTGCCTATATGGGGAATGGGAGGGGGAATGTCACACTGCCTATATGGGGAATGGGAGGGGAAATGTCACACTGCCTATATGGGGAATGGGAGGGGAAATGTTACACTGCCTATATGGGGAATGGGAGGGGAAATGTCACACTGCCTATATGGGGAATGGGAGGGGAAATGTCACACTGCCTATATGGGGAATGGGAGGGGAAATGTCACACTGCCTATATGGGGAATGGGAGGGGGAAATGTCACACTGCCAATATGGGGAATGGGAGGGGAAATGTCACACTGCCTATATGGGGAATGGGAGGGGAAATGTCACACTGCCTATATGGGGAATGGGAGGGGGGATGCCACACTGCCTATATGGGGAATGGGAGGGGGGAAATGTCACACTGCCAATATGGGGAATGGGAGGGGAAATGTCACACTGCCTATATGGGGAATGGGAGGGGAAATGTCACACTGCCAATATGGGGAATGGGAGGGGGGAAATGTCACACTGCCAATATGGGGAATGGGAGGGGAAATGTCACACTGCCTATATGGGGAATGGGAGGGGGAAATGTCACACTGCCTATATGGGGAATGGGAGGGGAAATGTCACACTGCCTATATGGGGAATGGGAGGGGGAAATGTCACACTGCCTATATGGGGAATGGGAGGGGGAAATGTCACACTGCCTATATGGGGAATGGGAGGGGGAATGTCACACTGTCTATATGGGGAATGGGAGGGGGGATGTCACACTGCCTATATGGGGAATGGGAGGGGGAATGCCACACTGCCTATATGGGGAATGGGAGGGGAAATGTCACACTGCCTATATGGGGAATGGGAGGGGAAATGTCACACTGCCTATATGGGGAATGGGAGGGGAAATGTCACACTGCCTATATGGGGAATGGGAGGGGAAATGTCACACTGCCTATATGGGGAATGGGAGGGGAAATGTCACACTGCCTATATGGGGAATGGGAGGGGAAATGTCACACTGCCTATATGGGGAATGGGAGGGGAAATGTCACACTGCCTATATGGGGAATGGGAGGGGAAATGTTACACTGCCTATATGGGGAATGGGAGGGGGGAATGCCACACTGCCTATATGGGGAATGGGAGGGGAAATGTCACACTGCCTATATGGGGAATGGGAGGGGAAATGTCACACTGCCTATATGGGGAATGGGAGGGGGAAATGTCACACTGCCAATATGGGGAATGGGAGGGGAAATGTCACACTGCCTATATGGGGAATGGGAGGGGAAATGTCACACTGCCTATATGGGGAATGGGAGGGGGAATGTCACACTGCCTATATGGGGAATGGGAGGGGGGAATGCACACTGCCTATATGGGGAATGGGAGGGGGAATGTCACACTGCCTATATGGGGAATGGGAGGGGGGAATGTCACACTGCCTATATGGGGAATGGGAGGAGGAATGTCACACTGCCTATATGGGGAATGGGGAGGGGGAAATGTCACACTGCCTATATGGGGAATGGGAGGGGAAATGTTACACTGCCTATATGGGGAATGGGAGGGGAAATGTCACACTGCCTATATGGGGAATGGGAGGGGGGAATGCCACACTGCCTATATGGGGAATGGGAGGGGAAATGTCACACTGCCTATATGGGGAATGGGAGGAGGAATGTCACACTGCCTATATGGGGAATGGGAGGGGGAAATGTCACACTGCCTATATGGGGAATGGGAGGGGGGAAATGTCACACTGCCAATATGGGGAATGGGAGGGGAAATGTCACACTGCCTATATGGGGAATGGGAGGGGAAATGCCACACTGCCTATATGGGGAATGGGAGGGGAAATGTTACACTGCCTATATGGGGAATGGGAGGGGAAATGTCACACTGCCTATATGGGGAATGGGAGGGGGGAATGTCACACTGCCTATATGGGGAATGGGAGGGGGAATGTCACACTGCCTATATGGGGAATGGGAGGGGAAATGCCACACTGCCTATATGGGGAATGGGAGGGGGGAATGTCACACTGTCTATATGGGGAATGGGAGGGGGAATGTCACACTGCCTATATGGGGAATGGGAGGGGGGAATGTCACACTGTCTATATGGGGAATGGGAGGGGAAATGTCACACTGCCTATATGGGGAATGGGAGGGGGGAATGTCACACTGTCTATATGGGGAATGGGAGGGGGAATGTCACACTGTCTATATGGGGAATGGGAGGGGAAATGCCACACTGCCTATATGGGGAATGGGAGGGGAAATATCACACTGCCTATATGGGGAATGGGAGGGGGGATGTCACACTACCTATATGGGGAATGGGAGGAGGGAATGTCACACTGCCTATATGGGGAATGGGAGGGGGAATGTCACACTGCCTATATGGGGAATAGGAGGGGGGATGCCACACTGCCTATATGGGGAATGGGAGGGGGAATGTCACACTGCCTATATGGGGAATGGGAGGGGGAATGTCACACTGCCTATATGGGGAATGGGAGGGGGGATGCCACACTGCCTATATGGGGAATGGGAGGGGGGAATGCCACACTGCCTATATGAGGAATGGCAGGGGGAATGTCACACTGCCTATATGGGGAATGGGAGGTGGAATGTCACACTGCCTATATGGGGAATGGGAGGGGGGATGTCACACTGCCTATATGGGGAATGGGAGGGGGGATGCCACACTGCCTATATGGGGAATGGGAGGGGGGATGCCACACTGCCTATATGGGGAATGGGAGGGGGGATGTCACACTGCCTATATGGGGAATGGGAGGGGGGATGCCACACTGCCTATATGGGGAATGGGAGGGGGGATGTCACACTGCCTATATGGGGAATGGGAGGGGGGATGTCACACTGCCTATATGGGGAATGGGAGGGGGGATGTCACACTGCCTATATGGGGAATGGGAGGGGGAATGCCACACTGCCTATATGAGGAATGGGAGGGGGAATGTCACACTGCCTATATGGGGAATGGGAGGGGGGATGCCACACTGCCTATATGGGGAATGGGAGGGGGGATGCCACACTGCCTATATGGGGAATGGGAGGGGGGATGTCACACTGCCTATATGGGGAATGGGAGGGGGGATGCCACACTGCCTATATGGGGAATGGGAGGGGGGATGTCACACTGCCTTTATGGGGAATGGGAGGGGAATGTTACACTGCCTATATGGGGAATGGGAGGGGGGATGCCACACTGCCTATATGGGGAATGGGAGGGGTAATGCCACACTGCCTATATGGGGAATGGGAGGGGGGATGCCACACTGCCTATATGGGGAATGGGAGGGGGGATGCCACACTGCCTATATGGGGAATGGGAGGGGGGATGTCACACTGCCTATATGGGAATGGGAGGGGGGATGCCACACTGCCTATATGGGGAATGGGAGGGGGGATGTCACACTGCCTATATGGGGAATGGGAGGGGGGATGCCACACTGCCTATATGGGGAATGGGAGGGGGAATGTCACACTGCCTATATGGGGAATGGGAGGATGAATGTCACACTGCCAATATGGGGAATGGGAGGGGGATGCCACACTGCCTATATAGGGAATGGGAGGGGGGAATGTCACACTGCCTATATGGGGAATGGGAGGGGGAATGTCACACTGCCTATATGGGGAATGGGAGGGGGAATGCCACACTGCGTATATGGGGAATGGGAGGGGGAATGTCACACTGCCTATATGGGGAATGGGAGGGGGAATGTCACACTGCCTATATGGGGAATGGGAGGGGGGATGTCACACTGCCTATATGGGGAATGGGAGGGGGGAATGTCACACTGCCTATATGGGGAATGGGAGGGGGGAATGTCACACTGCCTATATGGGGAATGGGAGGGGGAATGTCACACTGCCTATATGAGGAATGGGAGGGGGAATGTCACACTGCCTATATGGGGAATGGGAGGGGGAATGTCACACTGCCTATATGGGGAATGGGAGGGGGAATGTCACACTGCCTATATGGGGAATGGGAGGATGAATGTCACACTGTCTATATGGGGAATGGGAGGGGGAATGTCACACTGCCTATATGGGGAATGGGAGGGGGGAATGTCACACTGCTTATATGGGGAATGGGAGGGGAATGTCACACTGCCTATATAGGGAATGGGAGGGGGGATGTCACACTGCCTATATGGGGAATGGGAGGGGGAATGTCACACTGCCTATATGGGGAATGGGAGGGAGAATGTCACACTACCTATATGAGGAATGGGAGGGGGGATGTCACACTGCCTATATGGGGAATGGGAGGGGAATGTCACACTGCCTATATGGGGAATGGGAGGGGGGATGTCACACTGCCTATATGGGGAATGGGAGGGGGAATGTCACACTGCCTATATGGGGAATGGGAGGGGGGATGTCACACTGCCTATATGGGGAATGGGAGGGGAATGTCACACTGCCTATATGGGGAATGGGAGGGGGAATGTCACACTGCCTATATGGGGAATGGGAGGGGGATGTCACACTGCCTATATGGGGAATGGGAGGGGGAATGTCACACTGCCTATATGGGGAATGGGAGGGGGGAATGCCACACTGTCTATATGGGGAATGGGAGGGGGGAATGTCACACTGCCTATATGGGGAATGGGAGGGGGGATGTCACACTGCCTATATGGGGAATGGGAGGGGAATGTCACACTGCCTATATGGGGAATGGGAGGGGGGATGTCACACTGCCTATATGGGGAATGGGAGGGGGAATGTCACACTGCCTATATGGGGAATGGGAGGGGGAATGTCACACTGCCTATATGGGGAATGGGAGGGGGGAATGCCACACTGCCTATATGGGGAATGGGAGGGGGGATGTCACACTGCCTATATGGGGAATGGGAGGGGGGATGTCACACTACCTATATGGGGAATGGGAGGGGGAATGTCACACTGCCTATATGGGGAATGGGAGGGGGGAATGCCACACTGCGTATATGGGGAATGGGAGGGGGGAATGTCACACTGCCTATATGGGGAATGGGAGGGGGAATGTCACACTGCCTATATGGGGAATGGGAGGGGGAACGCCACACTGCCTATATGGGGAATGGGAGGGGGAATGTCACACTGCCTATAA
>JAQIHN010000262.1:0-64000 GCA_027917425.1 Gastrophryne carolinensis
TTGGCCTGTTTCAGCCTGCTTACACACTGTTGCTGTGTGCATATATACTGAACTCAAGTCTGCTGTGGGCATCCCATTCTGTAATATACCATTAGCCTCTGCATTCACTGTAAGCTGCACAGTTATTTAAAGTAATTTGGCCTGTTTCAGCCTGCTTACACACTGTTGCTGTGTGCATATATACTGATCTCAAGTCAGCTTTGGGGCATCCCATTCTGTAACATACCATTAGCCTCTGCATTCACTGTAAGCTGCACAGTTATTTAAAGTAATTTGGCCTGTTTCAGCCTGCTTACACACTGTTGCTGTGTGCATATATACTGATCTCAAGTCTGCTGTGGGCATCCCATTCTGTAACATACCATTAGCCTCTGCATTCACTGTAAGCTGCACAGTTATTTAAAGTAATTTGGCCTGTTTCAGCCTGCTTACACACTGTTGCTGTGTGCATATATACTGATCTCAGGTCTGCTGTGCGGGCATCCCATTCTGTAACATACCATTAGCCTCTGCATTTACTGTAAGCTGCACAGTTATTTAAAGTAATTTGGCCTGTTTCAGCCTGCTTACACACTGTTGCTGTGTGCATATATACTGATCTTAAGTCTGCTGTGGCCATCCCATTCTGTAACATACAATTAGCCTCTGCATTTAATGTAAGCTGCACAGTTATTTAAAGTAATTTGGCCTGTTTCAGCCTGCTTACACACTGTTGCTGTGTGCATATATACTGATCTCAGGTCTGCTGTGTGGGCATCCCATTCTGTAACATACCATTAGCCTCTGCATTTACTGTAAGCTGCACAGTTATTTAAAGTAATTTGGCCTGTTTCAGCCTGCTTACACACTGTTGCTGTGTGCATATATACTGATCTCAAGTCAGCTTTGGGGCATCCCATTCTGTAACATACCATTAGCCTCTGCATTCACTGTAAGCTGCACAGTTATTTAAAGTAATTTGGCCTGTTTCAGCCTGCTTACACACTGTTGCTGTGTGCATATATACTGATCTCAAGTCTGCTGTGGCCATCCCATTCTGTAACATACAATTAGCCTCTGCATTTAATGTAAGCTGCACAGTTATTTAAAGTAATTTGGCCTGTTTCAGCCTGCTTACACACTGTTGCTGTGTGCATATATACTGATCTCAAGTCAGCTTTGGGGCATCCCATTCTGTAACATACCATTAGCCTCTGCATTCACTGCAAGCTGCACAGTTATTTAAAGTAATTTGGCCTGTTTCAGCCTGCTTTCACACTGTTGCTGTGTGCATGTATACTGATCTAAAGTCTGCTGTGGGCATCCCATTCTGTAACATACCATTAGCCTCTGCATTTACTGTAAGCTGCACAGTTATTTAAAGTAAGTTGGCCTGTTTCAGCCTGCTTACACACTGTTGCTGTGTGCATATATACTGATCTTAAGTCTGCTGTGGGCATCCCATTCTGTAACATACCATTAGCCTCTGCATTTACTGTAAGCTGCACAGTTATTTAAAGTAATTTGGGCTGTATGAGCCTGCTTACACACTGTTGCTGTGTGCATATATACTGATCTCAAGTCAGCTTTGGGGCATCCCATTGTGTAACATACCATTAGCCTCTGCATTCACTGTAAGCTGCACAGTTATTTAAAGTAATTTGGCCTGTTTCAGCCTGCTTACACACTGTTGCTGTGTGCATATATACTGAACTCAAGTCTGCTGTGGGCATCCCATTCTGTAACATACCATTAGCCTCTGCATTCACTGTAAGCTGCACAGTTATTTAAAGTAATTTGGCCTGTTTCAGCCTGCTTACACACTGTTGCTGTGTGCATATACACTGATCTCAAGTCAGCTTTGGGTCATCCCATTCTGTAACATACCATTAGCCTCTGCATTCACTGTAAGCTGCACAGTTATTTAAAGTAATTTGGCCTGTATGAGCCTGCTTACACACTGTTGCTGTGTGCATATATACTGATCTCAAGTCTGCTGTGGGCATCCCATTCTGTAACATACCATTAGCCTCTGCATTCACTGTAAGCTGCACAGTTATTTAAAGTAATTTGGGCTGTATGAGCCTGCTTACACACTGTTGCTGGGTGCATATATACTGATCTCAAGTCTGCTGTGGGCATCCCATTCTGTAACATATCATTAGCCTCTGCATTCACTGTAAGCTGCACAGTTATTTAAAGTAAGTTGGCCTGTTTCAGCCTGCTTACACACTGTTGTTGTGTGCATATATATTGATCTCAAGTCAGCTTTGGGGCATCCCATTCTGTAACATACCATTAGCCTCTGCATTCACTGTAAGCTGCACAGTTATTTAAAGTAATTTGGCCTGTTTCAGCCTGCTTACACACTGTTGCTGTGTGCATATATACTGATCTCAAGTCTGCTGTGGGCATCCCATTCTGTAACATACCATTAGCCTCTGCATTTACTGTAAGCTGCACAGTTATTTAAAGTAATTTGGCCTGTTTCAGCCTGCTTACACACTGTTGCTGTGTGCATATATACTGATCTCAAGTCAGCTTTGGGGCATCCCATTCTGTAACATACCATTAGCCTCTGCATTCACTGTAAGCTGCACAGTTATTTAAAGTAATTTGGCCTGTTTCAGCCTGCTTACACACTGTTGCTGTGTGCATATATACTGATCTCCAATCAGCTTTGGGGCATCCCATTCTGTAACATACCATTAGCCTCTGCATTCACTGTAAGCTGCACAGTTATTTAAAGTAATTTGGCCTGTTTAAGCCTGCTTACACACTGTTGCTGTGTGCATATATACTGATCTCAAGTCTGCTGTGGGCATCCCATTCTGTAATATACCATTAGCCTCTGAATTCACTGTAAGCTGCACAGTTATTTAAAGTAATTTGGCCTGTTTCAGCCTGCTTACACACTGTTGCTGTGTGCATATATACTGATCTCAAGTCAGCTTTGGGGCATCCCATTCTGTAACATACCATTAGCCTCTGCATTCACTGTAAGCTGCACAGTTATTTAAAGTAATTTGGCCTGTTTCAGCCTGCTTACACACTGTTGCTGTGTGCATATATACTGATCTCAAGTCTGATGTGGGAATCCCATTCTGTAACATACCATTAGCCTCTGCATTTACTGTAAGCTGCACAGTTATTTAAAGTAATTTGGGCTGTATGAGCCTGCTTACACACTGTTGCTGTGTGCATATATACTGATCTCAAGTCAGCTTTGGGGCATCCCATTCTGTAACATACCATTCCCTCTGCATTCACTGTAAGCTGCACAGTTATTTAAAGTAATTTGGCCTGTTTCAGCCTGCTTAAACACTGTTGCTGTGTGCATATATACTGATCTCAAGTCTGCTGTGGCCATCCCATTCTGTAACATACCATTAGCCTCTGCATTTAATGTAAGATGCACAGTTATTTAAAGTAATTTGGCCTGTTTCAGCCTGCTTACACACTATTGCTGTGTGCATATATACTGATCTCAGGTCTGCTGTGCGGGCATCCCATTCTGTAACATACCATTAGCCTCTGCATTCACTGTAAGCTGCACAGTTATTTAAAGTAATTTGGCCTGTTTCAGCCTGCTTACACACTGTTGCTGTGTGCATATATACTGATCTCAAGTCTGCTGTGGGCATCCCATTCTGTAACATACCATTAGTCTCTGCATTTACTGTAAGCTGCACAGTTATTTAAAGTAATTTGGCCTGTTTCAGCCTGCTTACACACTGTTGCTGGGTGCATATATACTGATCTCAGGTCAGCTTTGGGGCATCCCATTCTGTAACATACCATTAGCCTCTGCATTCACTGTAAGCTGCACAGATATTTAAAGTAATTTGGCCTGTTTCAGCCTGCTTTCACACTGTTGCTGTGTGCATGTATACTGATCTAAAGTCTGCTGTGGGCATCCCATTCTGTAACATACCATTAGCCTCTGCATTCACTGTAAGCTGCACAGTTATTTAAAGTAATTTGGCCTGTTTCAGCCTGCTTACACACTGTTGCTGTGTGCATATATACTGATCTCAAGTCAGCTTTGGGGCATCCCATTCTGTAACATACCATTAGCCTCTGCATTCACTGTAAGCTGCACAGTTATTTAAAGTAATTTGGCCTGTTTCAGCCTGCTTACACACTGTTGCTGTGTGCATATATACTGATCTCAAGTCTGCTGTGGCCATCCCGTTCTGTAACTTACAATTAGCCTCTGCATTTACTGTAAGCTGCACAGTTATTTAAAGTAATTTGGCCTGTTTCAGCCTGCTTACACACTGTTGCTGTGTGCATATATACTGATCTCAGGTCTGCTGTGCGGGCATCCCATTCTGTAACATACCATTAGCCTCTGCATTTACTGTAAGCTGCACAGTTATTTAAAGTAATTTGGCCTGTTTCAGCCTGCTTACACACTGTTGCTGTGTGCATATATACTGATCTCAAGTCTGATGTGGCCATCCCATTCTGTAACATACAATTAGCCTCTGCATTTAATGTAAGCTGCACAGTTATTTAAAGTAATTTGGCCTGTTTCAGCCTGCTTACACACTGTTGCTGTGTACATATATACTAATCTCAGGTCTGCTGTGTGGGCATCCCATTCTGCAACATACCATTAGCCTCTGCATTTACTGTAAGCTGCACAGTTATTTAAAGTAATTTGGCCTGTTTCAGCCTGCTTACACACTGTTGCTGTGTGCATATATACTGATCTCAAGTCAGCTTTGGGGCATCCCATTCTGTAACATACCATTAGCCTCTGCATTCACTGTAAGCTGCACAGTTATTTAAAGTAATTTGGCCTGTTTCAGCCTGCTTACACACTGTTGCTGTGTGCATATATACTGATCTCAAGTCTGCTGTGGCCATCCCATTCTGTAACATACAATTAGCCTCTGCATTTAATGTAAGCTGCACAGTTATTTAAAGTAATTTGGCCTGTTTCAGCCTGCTTACACCCTGTTGCTGTGTGCATATATACTGATCTCAGGTCTGCTGTGCGGGCATCCCATTCTGTAACATACCATTAGCCTCTGCATTCACTGTAAGCTGCACAGTTATTTAAAGTAATTTGGCCTGTTTCAGCCTGCTTACACACTGTTGCTGTGTGCATATATACTGATCTCAAGTCTGCTGTGGGCATCCCATTCTGTAACATACCATTAGTCTCTGCATTTACTGTAAGCTGCACAGTTATTTAAAGTAATTTTGGCTGTATGAGCCTGCTTACACACTGTTGCTGGGTGCATTTATACTGATCTCAGGTCAGCTTTGGGGCATCCCATTCTGTAACATACCATTAGCCTCTGCATTCACTGTAAGCTGCACAGTTATTTAAAGTAATTTGGCCTGTTTCAGCCTGCTTACATACTGTTGCTGTGTGCATATATACTGATCTCAAGTCAGCTTTGGGGCATCCCATTCTGTAACATACCATTAGCCTCTGCATTCACTGTAAGCTGCACAGTTATTTAAAGTAATTTGGCCTGTTTCAGCCTGCTTACACACTGTTGCTGTGTGCATATATACTGATCTCAAGTCTGCTGTGGAAATCCCATTCTGTAACATACCATTAGCCTCTGCATTTACTGTAAGCTGCACAGTTATTTAAAGTAATTTGGGCTGTATGAGCCTGCTTACACACTGTTGCTGTGTGCATATATACTGATCTCAAGTCAGCTTTGGGGCATCCCATTCTGTAACATACCATTAGCCTCTGCATTCACTGTAAGCTGCACAGTTATTTAAAGTAATTTGGCCTGTTTCAGCCTGCTTACACACTGTTGCTGTGTGCATATATACTGATCTCAAGTCTGCTGTGGCCATCCCATTCTGTAACATACCATTAGCCTCTGCATTTAATGTAAGATGCACAGTTATTTAAAGTAATTTGGCCTGTTTCAGCCTGCTTACACACTATTGCTGTGTGCATATATACTGATCTCAGGTCTGCTGTGCGGGCATCCCATTCTGTAACATACCATTAGCCTCTGCATTCACTGTAAGCTGCACAGTTATTTAAAGTAATTTGGCCTGTTTCAGCCTGCTTACACACTGTTGCTGTGTGCATATATACTGATCTTAAGTCTGCTGTGGGCATCCCATTCTGTAACATACCATTAGCCTCTGCATTCACTGTAAGCTGCACAGTTATTTAAAGTAATTTGGCCTGTTTCAGCCTGCTTACATACTGTTGCTGTGTGCATATATACTGATCTCAAGTCAGCTTTGGGGCATCCCATTCTGTAACATACCATTAGCCTCTGCATTCACTGTAAGCTGCACAGTTATTTAAAGTAATTTGGCCTGTTTCAGCCTGCTTACACACTGTTGCTGTGTGCATATATACTGATCTCAAGTCTGCTGTGGGAATCCCATTCTGTAACATACCATTAGCCTCTGCATTTACTGTAAGCTGCACAGTTATTTAAAGTAATTTGGGCTGTATGAGCCTGCTTACACACTGTTGCTGTGTGCATATATACTGATCTCAAGTCAGCTTTGGGGTATCCCATTCTGTAACATACCATTAGCCTCTGCATTCACTGTAAGCTGCACAGTTATTTAAAGTAGTTTGGCCTGTTTCAGCCTGCTTACACACTGTTGCTGTGTGCATATATACTGATCTCAAGTCTGCTGTGGCCATCCCATTCTGTAACATACCATTAGCCTCTGCATTTAATGTAAGATGCACAGTTGTTTAAAGTAATTTGGCCTGTTTCAGCCTGCTTACACACTATTGCTGTGTGCATATATACTGATCTCAGGTCTGCTGTGCGGGCATCCCATTCTGTAACATACCATTAGCCTCTGCATTCACTGTAAGCTGCACAGTTATTTAAAGTAATTTGGCCTGTTTCAGCCTGCTTACACACTGTTGCTGTGTGCATATATACTGATCTCAGGTCTGCTGTGCGGGCATCCCATTCTGTAACATACCATTAGCCTCTGCATTCACTGTAAGCTGCACAGTTATTTAAAGTAATTTGGCCTGTTTCAGCCTGCTTACACACTGTTGCTGTGTGCATATATACTGATCTCAAGTCTGCTGTGGGCATCCCATTCTGTAACATACCATTAGTCTCTGCATTTACTGTAAGCTGCACAGTTATTTAAAGTAATTTGGGCTGTATGAGCCTGCTTACACACTGTTGCTGGGTGCATATATACTGATCTCAGGTCAGCTTTGGGGCATCCCATTCTGTAACATACCATTAGCCTCTGCATTCACTGTAAGCTGCACAGATATTTAAAGTAATTTGGCCTGTTTCAGCCTGCTTACACACTGTTGCTGTGTGCATATATACTGATCTCAAGTCAGCTTTGGGGCATCCCATTCTGTAACATACCATTAGCCTCTGCATTCACTGTAAGCTGCACAGTTATTTAAAGTAATTTGGCCTGTTTCAGCCTGCTTACACACTGTTGCTGTGTGCATATATACTGATCTCAAGTCTGCTGTGGGCATCCCATTCTGTAACAAACCATTAGTCTCTGCATTTACTGTAAGCTGCACAGTTATTTAAAGTAATTTGGGCTGTATGAGCCTGCTTACACACTGTTGCTGGGTGCATATATACTGATCTCAGGTCAGCTTTGGGGCATCCCATTCTGTAACATACCATTAGCCTCTGCATTCACTGTAAGCTGCACAGATATTTAAAGTAATTTGGCCTGTTTCAGCCTGCTTACACACTGTTGCTGTGTGCATGTATACTGATCTAAAGTCTGCTGTGGGCATCCCATTCTGTAACATACCATTAGCCTCTGCATTCACTGTAAGCTGCACAGTTATTTAAAGTAATTTGGCCTGTTTCAGCCTGCTTACACACTGTTGCTGTGTGCATATATACTGATCTCAAGTCAGCTTTGGGGCATCCCATTCTGTAACATACCATTAGCCTCTGCATTCACTGTAAGCTGCACAGTTATTTAAAGTAATTTGGCCTGTTTCAGCCTGCTTACACACTGTTGCTGTGTGCATATATACTGATCTCAAGTCTGCTGTGGCCATCCCATTCTGTAACATACAATTAGCCTCTGCATTTACTGTAAGCTGCACAGTTATTTAAAGTAATTTGGCCTGTTTCAGCCTGCTTACACACTGTTGCTGTGTGCATATATACTGATCTCAGGTCTGCTGTGCGGGCATCCCATTCTGTAACATACCATTAGCCTCTGCATTTACTGTAAGCTGCACAGTTATTTAAAGTAATTTGGCCTGTTTCAGCCTGCTTACACACTGTTGCTGTGTGCATATATACTGATCTCAAGTCTGATGTGGCCATCCCATTCTGTAACATACAATTAGCCTCTGCATTTAATGTAAGCTGCACAGTTATTTAAAGTAATTTGGCCTGTTTCAGCCTGCTTACACACTGTTGCTGTGTGCATATATACTGATCTCAGGTCTGCTGTGTGGGCATCCCATTCTGCAACATACCATTAGCCTCTGCATTTACTGTAAGCTGCACAGTTATTTAAAGTAATTTGGCCTGTTTCAGCCTGCTTACACACTGTTGCTGTGTGCATATATACTGATCTCAAGTCAGCTTTGGGGCATCCCATTCTGTAACATACCATTAGCCTCTGCATTCACTGTAAGCTGCACAGTTATTTAAAGTAATTTGGCCTGTTTCAGCCTGCTTACACACTGTTGCTGTGTGCATATATACTGATCTCAAGTCTGCTGTGGCCATCCCATTCTGTAACATACAATTAGCCTCTGCATTTAATGTAAGCTGCACAGATATTTAAAGTAATTTGGCCTGTTTCAGCCTGCTTACACCCTGTTGCTGTGTGCATATATACTGATCTCAGGTCTGCTGTGCGGGCATCCCATTCTGTAACATACCATTAGCCTCTGCATTCACTGTAAGCTGCACAGTTATTTAAAGTAATTTGGCCTGTTTCAGCCTGCTTACACACTGTTGCTGTGTGCATATATACTGATCTCAAGTCTGCTGTGGGCATCCCATTCTGTAACATACCATTAGTCTCTGCATTTACTGTAAGCTGCACAGTTATTTAAAGTAATTTTGGCTGTATGAGCCTGCTTACACACTGTTGCTGGGTGCATATATACTGATCTCAAGTCTGCTGTGCGGGCATCCCATTCTGTAACATACCATTAGCCTCTGCATTCACTGTAAGCTGCACAGTTATTTAAAGTAATTTGGCCTGTTTCAGCCTGCTTTCACACTGTTGCTGTGTGCATATATACTGATCTCAAGTCTGCTGTGGGCATCCCATTCTGTAACATACCATTAGCCTCTGCATTCACTGTAAGCTGCACAGATATTTAAAGTAATTTGGCCTGTTTCAGCCTGCTTACACACTGTTGCTGTGTGCATATATACTGATCTCAAGTCAGCTTTGGGGCATCCCATTCTGTAACATACCATTAGCCTCTGCATTCACTGTAAGCTGCACAGTTATTTAAAGTAATTTGGCCTGTTTCAGCCTGCTTACATACTGTTGCTGTGTGCATATATACGGATCTCAAGTCAGCTTTGGGGCATCCCATTCTGTAACATACCATTAGCCTCTGCATTCACTGTAAGCTGCACAGTTATTTAAAGTAATTTGGCCTGTTTCAGCCTGCTTACACACTGTTGCTGTGTGCATATATACTGATCTCAAGTCTGCTGTGGGAATCCCATTCTGTAACATACCATTAGCCTCTGCATTTACTGTAAGCTGCACAGTTATTTAAAGTAATTTGGGCTGTATGAGCCTGCTTACACACTGTTGCTGTGTGCATATATACTGATCTCAAGTCAGCTTTGGGGTATCCCATTCTGTAACATACCATTAGCCTCTGCATTCACTGTAAGCTGCACAGTTATTTAAAGTAGTTTGGCCTGTTTCAGCCTGCTTACACACTGTTGCTGTGTGCATATATACTGATCTCAAGTCTGCTGTGGCCATCCCATTCTGTAACATACCATTAGCCTCTGCATTTAATGTAAGATGCACAGTTGTTTAAAGTAATTTGGCCTGTTTCAGCCTGCTTACACACTATTGCTGTGTGCATATATACTGATCTCAGGTCTGCTGTGCGGGCATCCCATTCTGTAACATACCATTAGCCTCTGCATTCACTGTAAGCTGCACAGTTATTTAAAGTAATTTGGCCTGTTTCAGCCTGCTTACACACTGTTGCTGTGTGCATATATACTGATCTCAGGTCTGCTGTGCGGGCATCCCATTCTGTAACATACCATTAGCCTCTGCATTCACTGTAAGCTGCACAGTTATTTAAAGTAATTTGGCCTGTTTCAGCCTGCTTACACACTGTTGCTGTGTGCATATATACTGATCTCAAGTCTGCTGTGGGCATCCCATTCTGTAACATACCATTAGTCTCTGCATTTACTGTAAGCTGCACAGTTATTTAAAGTAATTTGGGCTGTATGAGCCTGCTTACACACTGTTGCTGGGTGCATATATACTGATCTCAGGTCAGCTTTGGGGCATCCCATTCTGTAACATACCATTAGCCTCTGCATTCACTGTAAGCTGCACAGATATTTAAAGTAATTTGGCCTGTTTCAGCCTGCTTACACACTGTTGCTGTGTGCATATATACTGATCTCAAGTCTGCTGTGGGCATCCCATTCTGTAACATACCATTAGTCTCTGCATTTACTGTAAGCTGCACAGTTATTTAAAGTAATTTGGGCTGTATGAGCCTGCTTACACACTGTTGCTGGGTGCATATATACTGATCTCAGGTCAGCTTTGGGGCATCCCATTCTGTAACATACCATTAGCCTCTGCATTCACTGTAAGCTGCACAGATATTTAAAGTAATTTGGCCTGTTTCAGCCTGCTTACACACTGTTGCTGTGTGCATATATACTGATCTCAAGTCAGCTTTGGGGCATCCCATTCTGTAACATACCATTAGCCTCTGCATTCACTGTAAGCTGCACAGTTATTTAAAGTAATTTGGCCTGTTTCAGCCTGCTTACACACTGTTGCTGTGTGCATATATACTGATCTCAAGTCTGCTGTGGGCATCCCATTCTGTAACAAACCATTAGTCTCTGCATTTACTGTAAGCTGCACAGTTATTTAAAGTAATTTGGGCTGTATGAGCCTGCTTACACACTGTTGCTGGGTGCATATATACTGATCTCAGGTCAGCTTTGGGGCATCCCATTCTGTAACATACCATTAGCCTCTGCATTCACTGTAAGCTGCACAGATATTTAAAGTAATTTGGCCTGTTTCAGCCTGCTTACACACTGTTGCTGTGTGCATGTATACTGATCTAAAGTCTGCTGTGGGCATCCCATTCTGTAACATACCATTAGCCTCTGCATTCACTGTAAGCTGCACAGTTATTTAAAGTAATTTGGCCTGTTTCAGCCTGCTTACACACTGTTGCTGTGTGCATATATACTGATCTCAAGTCAGCTTTGGGGCATCCCATTCTGTAACATACCATTAGCCTCTGCATTCACTGTAAGCTGCACAGTTATTTAAAATAATTTGGCCTGTTTCAGCCTGCTTACACACTGTTGCTGTGTGCATATATACTGATCTCAAGTCTGCTGTGGCCATCCCATTCTGTAACATACAATTAGCCTCTGCATTTACTGTAAGCTGCACAGTTATTTAAAGTAATTTGGCCTGTTTCAGCCTGCTTACACACTGTTGCTGTGTGCATATATACTGATCTCAGGTCTGCTGTGCGGGCATCCCATTCTGTAACATACCATTAGCCTCTGCATTTACTGTAAGCTGCACAGTTATTTAAAGTAATTTGGCCTGTTTCAGCCTGCTTACACACTGTTGCTGTGTGCATATATACTGATCTCAAGTCTGATGTGGCCATCCCATTCTGTAACATACAATTAGCCTCTGCATTTAATGTAAGCTGCACAGTTATTTAAAGTAATTTGGCCTGTTTCAGCCTGCTTACACACTGTTGCTGTGTGCATATATACTGATCTCAGGTCTGCTGTGTGGGCATCCCATTCTGCAACATACCATTAGCCTCTGCATTTACTGTAAGCTGCACAGTTATTTAAAGTAATTTGGCCTGTTTCAGCCTGCTTACACACTGTTGCTGTGTGCATATATACTGATCTCAAGTCAGCTTTGGGGCATCCCATTCTGTAACATACCATTAGCCTCTGCATTCACTGTAAGCTGCACAGTTATTTAAAGTAATTTGGCCTGTTTCAGCCTGCTTACACACTGTTGCTGTGTGCATATATACTGATCTCAAGTCTGCTGTGGCCATCCCATTCTGTAACATACAATTAGCCTCTGCATTTAATGTAAGCTGCACAGATATTTAAAGTAATTTGGCCTGTTTCAGCCTGCTTACACCCTGTTGCTGTGTGCATATATACTGATCTCAGGTCTGCTGTGCGGGCATCCCATTCTGTAACATACCATTAGCCTCTGCATTCACTGTAAGCTGCACAGTTATTTAAAGTAATTTGGCCTGTTTCAGCCTGCTTACACACTGTTGCTGTGTGCATATATACTGATCTCAAGTCTGCTGTGGGCATCCCATTCTGTAACATACCATTAGTCTCTGCATTTACTGTAAGCTGCACAGTTATTTAAAGTAATTTTGGCTGTATGAGCCTGCTTACACACTGTTGCTGGGTGCATATATACTGATCTCAAGTCTGCTGTGCGGGCATCCCATTCTGTAACATACCATTAGCCTCTGCATTCACTGTAAGCTGCACAGTTATTTAAAGTAATTTGGCCTGTTTCAGCCTGCTTTCACACTGTTGCTGTGTGCATATATACTGATCTCAAGTCTGCTGTGGGCATCCCATTCTGTAACATACCATTAGCCTCTGCATTCACTGTAAGCTGCACAGATATTTAAAGTAATTTGGCCTGTTTCAGCCTGCTTACACACTGTTGCTGTGTGCATATATACTGATCTCAAGTCAGCTTTGGGGCATCCCATTCTGTAACATACCATTAGCCTCTGCATTCACTGTAAGCTGCACAGTTATTTAAAGTAATTTGGCCTGTTTCAGCCTGCTTACATACTGTTGCTGTGTGCATATATACTGATCTCAAGTCAGCTTTGGGGCATCCCATTCTGTAACATACCATTAGCCTCTGCATTCACTGTAAGCTGCACAGTTATTTAAAGTAATTTGGCCTGTTTCAGCCTGCTTACACACTGTTGCTGTGTGCATATATACTGATCTCAAGTCTGCTGTGGGAATCCCATTCTGTAACATACCATTAGCCTCTGCATTTACTGTAAGCTGCACAGTTATTTAAAGTAATTTGGGCTGTATGAGCCTGCTTACACACTGTTGCTGTGTGCATATATACTGATCTCAAGTCAGCTTTGGGGTATCCCATTCTGTAACATACCATTAGCCTCTGCATTCACTGTAAGCTGCACAGTTATTTAAAGTAGTTTGGCCTGTTTCAGCCTGCTTACACACTGTTGCTGTGTGCATATATACTGATCTCAAGTCTGCTGTGGCCATCCCATTCTGTAACATACCATTAGCCTCTGCATTTAATGTAAGATGCACAGTTGTTTAAAGTAATTTGGCCTGTTTCAGCCTGCTTACACACTATTGCTGTGTGCATATATACTGATCTCAGGTCTGCTGTGCGGGCATCCCATTCTGTAACATACCATTAGCCTCTGCATTCACTGTAAGCTGCACAGTTATTTAAAGTAATTTGGCCTGTTTCAGCCTGCTTACACACTGTTGCTGTGTGCATATATACTGATCTCAGGTCTGCTGTGCGGGCATCCCATTCTGTAACATACCATTAGCCTCTGCATTCACTGTAAGCTGCACAGTTATTTAAAGTAATTTGGCCTGTTTCAGCCTGCTTACACACTGTTGCTGTGTGCATATATACTGATCTCAAGTCTGCTGTGGGCATCCCATTCTGTAACATACCATTAGTCTCTGCATTTACTGTAAGCTGCACAGTTATTTAAAGTAATTTGGGCTGTATGAGCCTGCTTACACACTGTTGCTGGGTGCATATATACTGATCTCAGGTCAGCTTTGGGGCATCCCATTCAGTAACATACCATTAGCCTCTGCATTCACTGTAAGCTGCACAGATATTTAAAGTAATTTGGCCTGTTTCAGCCTGCTTACACACTGTTGCTGTGTGCATATATACTGATCTCAAGTCAGCTTTGGGGCATCCCATTCTGTAACATACCATTAGCCTCTGCATTCACTGTAAGCTGCACAGTTATTTAAAGTAATTTGGCCTGTTTCAGCCTGCTTACACACTGTTGCTGTGTGCATATATACTGATCTCAAGTCTGCTGTGGGCATCCCATTCTGTAACAAACCATTAGTCTCTGCATTTACTGTAAGCTGCACAGTTATTTAAAGTAATTTGGGCTGTATGAGCCTGCTTACACACTGTTGCTGGGTGCATATATACTGATCTCAGGTCAGCTTTGGGGCATCCCATTCTGTAACATACCATTAGCCTCTGCATTCACTGTAAGCTGCACAGATATTTAAAGTAATTTGGCCTGTTTCAGCCTGCTTACACACTGTTGCTGTGTGCATGTATACTGATCTAAAGTCTGCTGTGGGCATCCCATTCTGTAACATACCATTAGCCTCTGCATTCACTGTAAGCTGCACAGTTATTTAAAGTAATTTGGCCTGTTTCAGCCTGCTTACACACTGTTGCTGTGTGCATATATACTGATCTCAAGTCAGCTTTGGGGCATCCCATTCTGTAACATACCATTAGCCTCTGCATTCACTGTAAGCTGCACAGTTATTTAAAATAATTTGGCCTGTTTCAGCCTGCTTACACACTGTTGCTGTGTGCATATATACTGATCTCAAGTCTGCTGTGGCCATCCCATTCTGTAACATACAATTAGCCTCTGCATTTACTGTAAGCTGCACAGTTATTTAAAGTAATTTGGCCTGTTTCAGCCTGCTTACACACTGTTGCTGTGTGCATATATACTGATCTCAGGTCTGCTGTGCGGGCATCCCATTCTGTAACATACCATTAGCCTCTGCATTTACTGTAAGCTGCACAGTTATTTAAAGTAATTTGGCCTGTTTCAGCCTGCTTACACACTGTTGCTGTGTGCATATATACTGATCTCAAGTCTGATGTGGCCATCCCATTCTGTAACATACAATTAGCCTCTGCATTTAATGTAAGCTGCACAGTTATTTAAAGTAATTTGGCCTGTTTCAGCCTGCTTACACACTGTTGCTGTGTGCATATATACTGATCTCAGGTCTGCTGTGTGGGCATCCCATTCTGCAACATACCATTAGCCTCTGCATTTACTGTAAGCTGCACAGTTATTTAAAGTAATTTGGCCTGTTTCAGCCTGCTTACACACTGTTGCTGTGTGCATATATACTGATCTCAAGTCAGCTTTGGGGCATCCCATTCTGTAACATACCATTAGCCTCTGCATTCACTGTAAGCTGCACAGTTATTTAAAGTAATTTGGCCTGTTTCAGCCTGCTTACACACTGTTGCTGTGTGCATATATACTGATCTCAAGTCTGCTGTGGCCATCCCATTCTGTAACATACAATTAGCCTCTGCATTTAATGTAAGCTGCACAGATATTTAAAGTAATTTGGCCTGTTTCAGCCTGCTTACACCCTGTTGCTGTGTGCATATATACTGATCTCAGGTCTGCTGTGCGGGCATCCCATTCTGTAACATACCATTAGCCTCTGCATTCACTGTAAGCTGCACAGTTATTTAAAGTAATTTGGCCTGTTTCAGCCTGCTTACACACTGTTGCTGTGTGCATATATACTGATCTCAAGTCTGCTGTGGGCATCCCATTCTGTAACATACCATTAGTCTCTGCATTTACTGTAAGCTGCACAGTTATTTAAAGTAATTTTGGCTGTATGAGCCTGCTTACACACTGTTGCTGGGTGCATATATACTGATCTCAAGTCTGCTGTGCGGGCATCCCATTCTGTAACATACCATTAGCCTCTGCATTCACTGTAAGCTGCACAGTTATTTAAAGTAATTTGGCCTGTTTCAGCCTGCTTTCACACTGTTGCTGTGTGCATATATACTGATCTCAAGTCTGCTGTGGGCATCCCATTCTGTAACATACCATTAGCCTCTGCATTCACTGTAAGCTGCACAGATATTTAAAGTAATTTGGCCTGTTTCAGCCTGCTTACACACTGTTGCTGTGTGCATATATACTGATCTCAAGTCAGCTTTGGGGCATCCCATTCTGTAACATACCATTAGCCTCTGCATTCACTGTAAGCTGCACAGTTATTTAAAGTAATTTGGCCTGTTTCAGCCTGCTTACATACTGTTGCTGTGTGCATATATACTGATCTCAAGTCAGCTTTGGGGCATCCCATTCTGTAACATACCATTAGCCTCTGCATTCACTGTAAGCTGCACAGTTATTTAAAGTAATTTGGCCTGTTTCAGCCTGCTTACACACTGTTGCTGTGTGCATATATACTGATCTCAAGTCTGCTGTGGGAATCCCATTCTGTAACATACCATTAGCCTCTGCATTTACTGTAAGCTGCACAGTTATTTAAAGTAATTTGGGCTGTATGAGCCTGCTTACACACTGTTGCTGTGTGCATATATACTGATCTCAAGTCAGCTTTGGGGTATCCCATTCTGTAACATACCATTAGCCTCTGCATTCACTGTAAGCTGCACAGTTATTTAAAGTAGTTTGGCCTGTTTCAGCCTGCTTACACACTGTTGCTGTGTGCATATATACTGATCTCAAGTCTGCTGTGGCCATCCCATTCTGTAACATACCATTAGCCTCTGCATTTAATGTAAGATGCACAGTTGTTTAAAGTAATTTGGCCTGTTTCAGCCTGCTTACACACTATTGCTGTGTGCATATATACTGATCTCAGGTCTGCTGTGCGGGCATCCCATTCTGTAACATACCATTAGCCTCTGCATTCACTGTAAGCTGCACAGTTATTTAAAGTAATTTGGCCTGTTTCAGCCTGCTTACACACTGTTGCTGTGTGCATATATACTGATCTCAGGTCTGCTGTGCGGGCATCCCATTCTGTAACATACCATTAGCCTCTGCATTCACTGTAAGCTGCACAGTTATTTAAAGTAATTTGGCCTGTTTCAGCCTGCTTACACACTGTTGCTGTGTGCATATATACTGATCTCAAGTCTGCTGTGGGCATCCCATTCTGTAACATACCATTAGTCTCTGCATTTACTGTAAGCTGCACAGTTATTTAAAGTAATTTGGGCTGTATGAGCCTGCTTACACACTGTTGCTGGGTGCATATATATTGATCTCAGGTCAGCTTTGGGGCATCCCATTCAGTAACATACCATTAGCCTCTGCATTCACTGTAAGCTGCACAGATATTTAAAGTAATTTGGCCTGTTTCAGCCTGCTTACACACTGTTGCTGTGTGCATATATACTGATCTCAAGTCAGCTTTGGGGCATCCCATTCTGTAACATACCATTAGCCTCTGCATTCACTGTAAGCTGCACAGTTATTTAAAGTAATTTGGCCTGTTTCAGCCTGCTTACACACTGTTGCTGTGTGCATATATACTGATCTCAAGTCTGCTGTGGGCATCCCATTCTGTAACAAACCATTAGTCTCTGCATTTACTGTAAGCTGCACAGTTATTTAAAGTAATTTGGGCTGTATGAGCCTGCTTACACACTGTTGCTGGGTGCATATATACTGATCTCAGGTCAGCTTTGGGGCATCCCATTCTGTAACATACCATTAGCCTCTGCATTCACTGTAAGCTGCACAGATATTTAAAGTAATTTGGCCTGTTTCAGCCTGCTTACACACTGTTGCTGTGTGCATGTATACTGATCTAAAGTCTGCTGTGGGCATCCCATTCTGTAACATACCATTAGCCTCTGCATTCACTGTAAGCTGCACAGTTATTTAAAGTAATTTGGCCTGTTTCAGCCTGCTTACACACTGTTGCTGTGTGCATATATACTGATCTCAAGTCAGCTTTGGGGCATCCCATTCTGTAACATACCATTAGCCTCTGCATTCACTGTAAGCTGCACAGTTATTTAAAATAATTTGGCCTGTTTCAGCCTGCTTACACACTGTTGCTGTGTGCATATATACTGATCTCAAGTCTGCTGTGGCCATCCCATTCTGTAACATACAATTAGCCTCTGCATTTACTGTAAGCTGCACAGTTATTTAAAGTAATTTGGCCTGTTTCAGCCTGCTTACACACTGTTGCTGTGTGCATATATACTGATCTCAGGTCTGCTGTGCGGGCATCCCATTCTGTAACATACCATTAGCCTCTGCATTTACTGTAAGCTGCACAGTTATTTAAAGTAATTTGGCCTGTTTCAGCCTGCTTACACACTGTTGCTGTGTGCATATATACTGATCTCAAGTCTGATGTGGCCATCCCATTCTGTAACATACAATTAGCCTCTGCATTTAATGTAAGCTGCACAGTTATTTAAAGTAATTTGGCCTGTTTCAGCCTGCTTACACACTGTTGCTGTGTGCATATATACTGATCTCAGGTCTGCTGTGTGGGCATCCCATTCTGCAACATACCATTAGCCTCTGCATTTACTGTAAGCTGCACAGTTATTTAAAGTAATTTGGCCTGTTTCAGCCTGCTTACACACTGTTGCTGTGTGCATATATACTGATCTCAAGTCAGCTTTGGGGCATCCCATTCTGTAACATACCATTAGCCTCTGCATTCACTGTAAGCTGCACAGTTATTTAAAGTAATTTGGCCTGTTTCAGCCTGCTTACACACTGTTGCTGTGTGCATATATACTGATCTCAAGTCTGCTGTGGCCATCCCATTCTGTAACATACAATTAGCCTCTGCATTTAATGTAAGCTGCACAGATATTTAAAGTAATTTGGCCTGTTTCAGCCTGCTTACACCCTGTTGCTGTGTGCATATATACTGATCTCAGGTCTGCTGTGCGGGCATCCCATTCTGTAACATACCATTAGCCTCTGCATTCACTGTAAGCTGCACAGTTATTTAAAGTAATTTGGCCTGTTTCAGCCTGCTTACACACTGTTGCTGTGTGCATATATACTGATCTCAAGTCTGCTGTGGGCATCCCATTCTGTAACATACCATTAGTCTCTGCATTTACTGTAAGCTGCACAGTTATTTAAAGTAATTTTGGCTGTATGAGCCTGCTTACACACTGTTGCTGGGTGCATATATACTGATCTCAAGTCTGCTGTGCGGGCATCCCATTCTGTAACATACCATTAGCCTCTGCATTCACTGTAAGCTGCACAGTTATTTAAAGTAATTTGGCCTGTTTCAGCCTGCTTTCACACTGTTGCTGTGTGCATATATACTGATCTCAAGTCTGCTGTGGGCATCCCATTCTGTAACATACCATTAGCCTCTGCATTCACTGTAAGCTGCACAGATATTTAAAGTAATTTGGCCTGTTTCAGCCTGCTTACACACTGTTGCTGTGTGCATATATACTGATCTCAAGTCAGCTTTGGGGCATCCCATTCTGTAACATACCATTAGCCTCTGCATTCACTGTAAGCTGCACAGTTATTTAAAGTAATTTGGCCTGTTTCAGCCTGCTTACATACTGTTGCTGTGTGCATATATACTGATCTCAAGTCAGCTTTGGGGCATCCCATTCTGTAACATACCATTAGCCTCTGCATTCACTGTAAGCTGCACAGTTATTTAAAGTAATTTGGCCTGTTTCAGCCTGCTTACACACTGTTGCTGTGTGCATATATACTGATCTCAAGTCTGCTGTGGGAATCCCATTCTGTAACATACCATTAGCCTCTGCATTTACTGTAAGCTGCACAGTTATTTAAAGTAATTTGGGCTGTATGAGCCTGCTTACACACTGTTGCTGTGTGCATATATACTGATCTCAAGTCAGCTTTGGGGTATCCCATTCTGTAACATACCATTAGCCTCTGCATTCACTGTAAGCTGCACAGTTATTTAAAGTAGTTTGGCCTGTTTCAGCCTGCTTACACACTGTTGCTGTGTGCATATATACTGATCTCAAGTCTGCTGTGGCCATCCCATTCTGTAACATACCATTAGCCTCTGCATTTAATGTAAGATGCACAGTTGTTTAAAGTAATTTGGCCTGTTTCAGCCTGCTTACACACTATTGCTGTGTGCATATATACTGATCTCAGGTCTGCTGTGCGGGCATCCCATTCTGTAACATACCATTAGCCTCTGCATTCACTGTAAGCTGCACAGTTATTTAAAGTAATTTGGCCTGTTTCAGCCTGCTTACACACTGTTGCTGTGTGCATATATACTGATCTCAGGTCTGCTGTGCGGGCATCCCATTCTGTAACATACCATTAGCCTCTGCATTCACTGTAAGCTGCACAGTTATTTAAAGTAATTTGGCCTGTTTCAGCCTGCTTACAAACTGTTGCTGTGTGCATATATACTGATCTCAAGTCTGCTGTGGGCATCCCATTCTGTAACATACCATTAGTCTCTGCATTTACTGTAAGCTGCACAGTTATTTAAAGTAATTTGGGCTGTATGAGCCTGCTTACACACTGTTGCTGGGTGCATATATACTGATCTCAGGTCAGCTTTGGGGCATCCCATTCAGTAACATACCATTAGCCTCTGCATTCACTGTAAGCTGCACAGATATTTAAAGTAATTTGGCCTGTTTCAGCCTGCTTACACACTGTTGCTGTGTGCATATATACTGATCTCAAGTCAGCTTTGGGGCATCCCATTCTGTAACATACCATTAGCCTCTGCATTCACTGTAAGCTGCACAGTTATTTAAAGTAATTTGGCCTGTTTCAGCCTGCTTACACACTGTTGCTGTGTGCATATATACTGATCTCAAGTCTGCTGTGGGCATCCCATTCTGTAACAAACCATTAGTCTCTGCATTTACTGTAAGCTGCACAGTTATTTAAAGTAATTTGGGCTGTATGAGCCTGCTTACACACTGTTGCTGGGTGCATATATACTGATCTCAGGTCAGCTTTGGGGCATCCCATTCTGTAACATACCATTAGCCTCTGCATTCACTGTAAGCTGCACAGATATTTAAAGTAATTTGGCCTGTTTCAGCCTGCTTACACACTGTTGCTGTGTGCATGTATACTGATCTAAAGTCTGCTGTGGGCATCCCATTCTGTAACATACCATTAGCCTCTGCATTCACTGTAAGCTGCACAGTTATTTAAAGTAATTTGGCCTGTTTCAGCCTGCTTACACACTGTTGCTGTGTGCATATATACTGATCTCAAGTCAGCTTTGGGGCATCCCATTCTGTAACATACCATTAGCCTCTGCATTCACTGTAAGCTGCACAGTTATTTAAAGTAATTTGGCCTGTTTCAGCCTGCTTACACACTGTTGCTGTGTGCATATATACTGATCTCAAGTCTGCTGTGGCCATCCCATTCTGTAACATACAATTAGCCTCTGCATTTACTGTAAGCTGCACAGTTATTTAAAGTAATTTGGCCTGTTTCAGCCTGCTTACACACTGTTGCTGTGTGCATATATACTGATCTCAGGTCTGCTGTGCGGGCATCCCATTCTGTAACATACCATTAGCCTCTGCATTTACTGTAAGCTGCACAGTTATTTAAAGTAATTTGGCCTGTTTCAGCCTGCTTACACACTGTTGCTGTGTGCATATATACTGATCTCAAGTCTGATGTGGCCATCCCATTCTGTAACATACAATTAGCCTCTGCATTTAATGTAAGCTGCACAGTTATTTAAAGTAATTTGGCCTGTTTCAGCCTGCTTACACACTGTTGCTGTGTGCATATATACTGATCTCAGGTCTGCTGTGTGGGCATCCCATTCTGCAACATACCATTAGCCTCTGCATTTACTGTAAGCTGCACAGTTATTTAAAGTAATTTGGCCTGTTTCAGCCTGCTTACACACTGTTGCTGTGTGCATATATACTGATCTCAAGTCAGCTTTGGGGCATCCCATTCTGTAACATACCATTAGCCTCTGCATTCACTGTAAGCTGCACAGTTATTTAAAGTAATTTGGCCTGTTTCAGCCTGCTTACACACTGTTGCTGTGTGCATATATACTGATCTCAAGTCTGCTGTGGCCATCCCATTCTGTAACATACAATTAGCCTCTGCATTTAATGTAAGCTGCACAGATATTTAAAGTAATTTGGCCTGTTTCAGCCTGCTTACACCCTGTTGCTGTGTGCATATATACTGATCTCAGGTCTGCTGTGCGGGCATCCCATTCTGTAACATACCATTAGCCTCTGCATTCACTGTAAGCTGCACAGTTATTTAAAGTAATTTGGCCTGTTTCAGCCTGCTTACACACTGTTGCTGTGTGCATATATACTGATCTCAAGTCTGCTGTGGGCATCCCATTCTGTAACATACCATTAGTCTCTGCATTTACTGTAAGCTGCACAGTTATTTAAAGTAATTTTGGCTGTATGAGCCTGCTTACACACTGTTGCTGGGTGCATATATACTGATCTCAAGTCTGCTGTGCGGGCATCCCATTCTGTAACATACCATTAGCCTCTGCATTCACTGTAAGCTGCATAGTTATTTAAAGTAATTTGGCCTGTTTCAGCCTGCTTTCACACTGTTGCTGTGTGCATATATACTGATCTCAAGTCTGCTGTGGGCATCCCATTCTGTAACATACCATTAGCCTCTGCATTTACTGTAAGCTGCACAGTTATTTAAAGTAATTTGGCCTGTTTCAGCCTGCTTACACACTGTTGCTGTGTGCATATATACTGATCTTAAGTCTGCTGTGGGCATCCCATTCTGTAACATACCATTAGCCTCTGCATTCACTGTAAGCTGCACAGTTATTTAAAGTAATTTGGCCTGTTTCAGCCTGCTTACACACTGTTGCTGTGTGCATATACACTGATCTCAAGTCAGCTTTGGGTCATCCCATTCTGTAACATACCATTAGCCTCTGCATTCACTGTAAGCTGCACAGTTATTTAAAGTAATTTGGCCTGTATGAGCCTGCTTACACACTGTTGCTGTGTGCATATATACTGATCTCAAGTCTGCTGTGGGCATCCCATTCTGTAACATACCATTAGCCTCTGCATTTACTGTAAGCTGCACAGTTATTTAAAGTAATTTGGCCTGTTTCAGCCTGCTTACACACTGTTGCTGTGTGCATATATACTGATCTCAGGTCAGCTTTGGGGCATCCCATTCTGTAACATACCATTAGCCTCTGCATTCACTGTAAGCTGCACAGTTATTTAAAGTAATTTGGCCTGTTTCAGCCTGCTTACACACTGTTGCTGTGTGCATATATACTGATCTCAAGTCTGCTGTGGGCATCCCATTCTGTAACATACCATTAGTCTCTGCATTTACTGTAAGCTGCACAGTTATTTAAAGTAATTTGGGCTGTATGAGCCTGCTTACACACTGTTGCTGGGTGCATATATACTGATCTCAGGTCAGCTTTGGGGCATCCCATTCTGTAACATACCATTAGCCTCTGCATTCACTGTAAGCTGCACAGATATTTAAAGTAATTTGGCCTGTTTCAGCCTGCTTTCACACTGTTGCTGTGTGCATGTATACTGATCTAAAGTCTGCTGTGGGCATCCCATTCTGTAACATACTATTAGCCTCTGCATTCACTGTAAGCTGCACAGTTATTTAAAGTAATTTGGCCTGTTTCAGCCTGCTTTCACACTGTTGCTGTGTGCATATATACTGATCTCAAGTCTGCTGTGGGCATCCCATTCTGTAACATACCATTAGCCTCTGCATTTACTGTAAGCTGCACAGTTATTTAAAGTAATTTGGCCTGTTTCAGCCTGCTTACACACTGTTGCTGTGTGCATATATACTGATCTTAAGTCTGCTGTGGGCATCCCATTCTGTAACATACCATTAGCCTCTGCATTCACTGTAAGCTGCACAGTTATTTAAAGTAATTTGGCCTGTTTCAGCCTGCTTACACACTGTTGCTGTGTGCATATACACTGATCTCAAGTCAGCTTTGGGTCATCCCATTCTGTAACATACCATTAGCCTCTGCATTCACTGTAAGCTGCACAGTTATTTAAAGTAATTTGGCCTGTATGAGCCTGCTTACACACTGTTGCTGTGTGCATATATACTGATCTCAAGTCTGCTGTGGGCATCCCATTCTGTAACATACCATTAGCCTCTGCATTTACTGTAAGCTGCACAGTTATTTAAAGTAATTTGGCCTGTTTCAGCCTGCTTACACACTGTTGCTGTGTGCATATATACTGATCTCAGGTCAGCTTTGGGGCATCCCATTCTGTAACATACCATTAGCCTCTGCATTCACTGTAAGCTGCACAGTTATTTAAAGTAATTTGGCCTGTTTCAGCCTGCTTACACACTGTTGCTGTGTGCATATATACTGATCTCAAGTCTGCTGTGGGCATCCCATTCTGTAACATACCATTAGTCTCTGCATTTACTGTAAGCTGCACAGTTATTTAAAGTAATTTGGGCTGTATGAGCCTGCTTACACACTGTTGCTGGGTGCATATATACTGATCTCAGGTCAGCTTTGGGGCATCCCATTCTGTAACATACCATTAGCCTCTGCATTCACTGTAAGCTGCACAGATATTTAAAGTAATTTGGCCTGTTTCAGCCTGCTTTCACACTGTTGCTGTGTGCATGTATACTGATCTAAAGTCTGCTGTGGGCATCCCATTCTGTAACATACTATTAGCCTCTGCATTCACTGTAAGCTGCACAGTTATTTAAAGTAATTTGGCCTGTTTCAGCCTGCTTACACACTGTTGCTGTGTGCATATATACTGATCTCAAGTCAGCTTTGGGGCATCCCATTCTTTAACATACCATTAGCCTCTGCATTCACTGTAAGCTGCACAGTTATTTAAAGTAATTTGGCCTTTTTCAGCCTGCTTACACACTGTTGCTGTGTGCATATATACTGATCTCAAGTCTGCTGTGGCCATCCCATTCTGTAACATACAATTAGCCTCTGCATTTACTGTAAGCTGCACAGATATTTAAAGTAATTTGGCCTGTTTCAGCCTGCTTACACCCTGTTGCTGTGTGCATATATACTGATCTCAGGTCTGCTGTGCGGGCATCCCATTCTGTAACATACCATTAGCCTCTGCATTCACTGTAAGCTGCACAGTTATTTAAAGTAATTTGGCCTGTTTCAGCCTGCTTACACACTGTTGCTGTGTGCATATATACTGATCTCAAGTCTGCTGTGGGCATCCCATTCTGTAACATACCATTAGTCTCTGCATTTACTGTAAGCTGCACAGTTATTTAAAGTAATTTTGGCTGTATGAGCCTGCTTACACACTGTTGCTGGGTGCATATATACTGATCTCAAGTCTGCTGTGCGGGCATCCCATTCTGTAACATACCATTAGCCTCTGCATTCACTGTAAGCTGCACAGTTATTTAAAGTAATTTGGCCTGTTTCAGCCTGCTTTCACACTGTTGCTGTGTGCATATATACTGATCTCAAGTCTGCTGTGGGCATCCCATTCTGTAACATACCATTAGCCTCTGCATTTACTGTAAGCTGCACAGTTATTTAAAGTAATTTGGCCTGTTTCAGCCTGCTTACACACTGTTGCTGTGTGCATATATACTGATCTTAAGTCTGCTGTGGGCATCCCATTCTGTAACATACCATTAGCCTCTGCATTCACTGTAAGCTGCACAGTTATTTAAAGTAATTTGGCCTGTTTCAGCCTGCTTACACACTGTTGCTGTGTGCATATACACTGATCTCAAGTCAGCTTTGGGTCATCCCATTCTGTAACATACCATTAGCCTCTGCATTCACTGTAAGCTGCACAGTTATTTAAAGTAATTTGGCCTGTATGAGCCTGCTTACACACTGTTGCTGTGTGCATATATACTGATCTCAAGTCTGCTGTGGGCATCCCATTCTGTAACATACCATTAGCCTCTGCATTTACTGTAAGCTGCACAGTTATTTAAAGTAATTTGGCCTGTTTCAGCCTGCTTACACACTGTTGCTGTGTGCATATATACTGATCTCAGGTCAGCTTTGGGGCATCCCATTCTGTAACATACCATTAGCCTCTGCATTCACTGTAAGCTGCACAGTTATTTAAAGTAATTTGGCCTGTTTCAGCCTGCTTACACACTGTTGCTGTGTGCATATATACTGATCTCAAGTCTGCTGTGGGCATCCCATTCTGTAACATACCATTAGTCTCTGCATTTACTGTAAGCTGCACAGTTATTTAAAGTAATTTGGGCTGTATGAGCCTGCTTACACACTGTTGCTGGGTGCATATATACTGATCTCAGGTCAGCTTTGGGGCATCCCATTCTGTAACATACCATTAGCCTCTGCATTCACTGTAAGCTGCACAGATATTTAAAGTAATTTGGCCTGTTTCAGCCTGCTTTCACACTGTTGCTGTGTGCATGTATACTGATCTCAAGTCAGCTTTGGGGCATCCCATTCTGTAACATACCATTAGCCTCTGCATTCACTGTAAGCTGCACAGTTATTTAAAGTAATTTGGCCTGTTTCAGCCTGCTTACACACTGTTGCTGTGTGCATATATACTGATCTCAAGTCTGCTGTGGCCATCCCATTCTGTAACATACAATTAGCCTCTGCATTTAATGTAAGCTGCACAGATATTTAAAGTAATTTGGCCTGTTTCAGCCTGCTTACACCCTGTTGCTGTGTGCATATATACTGATCTCAGGTCTGCTGTGCGGGCATCCCATTCTGTAACATACCATTAGCCTCTGCATTCACTGTAAGCTGCACAGTTATTTAAAGTAATTTGGCCTGTTTCAGCCTGCTTACACACTGTTGCTGTGTGCATATATACTGATCTCAAGTCTGCTGTGGGCATCCCATTCTGTAACATACCATTAGTCTCTGCATTTACTGTAAGCTGCACAGTTATTTAAAGTAATTTTGGCTGTATGAGCCTGCTTACACACTGTTGCTGGGTGCATATATACTGATCTCAAGTCTGCTGTGCGGGCATCCCATTCTGTAACATACCATTAGCCTCTGCATTCACTGTAAGCTGCACAGTTATTTAAAGTAATTTGGCCTGTTTCAGCCTGCTTTCACACTGTTGCTGTGTGCATATATACTGATCTCAAGTCTGCTGTGGGCATCCCATTCTGTAACATACCATTAGCCTCTGCATTCACTGTAAGCTGCACAGATATTTAAAGTAATTTGGCCTGTTTCAGCCTGCTTACACACTGTTGCTGTGTGCATATATACTGATCTCAAGTCAGCTTTGGGGCATCCCATTCTGTAACATACCATTAGCCTCTGCATTCACTGTAAGCTGCACAGTTATTTAAAGTAATTTGGCCTGTTTCAGCCTGCTTACATACTGTTGCTGTGTGCATATATACTGATCTCAAGTCAGCTTTGGGGCATCCCATTCTGTAACATACCATTAGCCTCTGCATTCACTGTAAGCTGCACAGTTATTTAAAGTAATTTGGCCTGTTTCAGCCTGCTTACACACTGTTGCTGTGTGCATATATACTGATCTCAAGTCTGCTGTGGGAATCCCATTCTGTAACATACCATTAGCCTCTGCATTTACTGTAAGCTGCACAGTTATTTAAAGTAATTTGGGCTGTATGAGCCTGCTTACACACTGTTGCTGTGTGCATATATACTGATCTCAAGTCAGCTTTGGGGTATCCCATTCTGTAACATACCATTAGCCTCTGCATTCACTGTAAGCTGCACAGTTATTTAAAGTAGTTTGGCCTGTTTCAGCCTGCTTACACACTGTTGCTGTGTTCATATATACTGATCTCAAGTCTGCTGTGGCCATCCCATTCTGTAACATACCATTAGCCTCTGCATTTAATGTAAGATGCACAGTTGTTTAAAGTAATTTGGCCTGTTTCAGCCTGCTTACACACTATTGCTGTGTGCATATATACTGATCTCAGGTCTGCTGTGCGGGCATCCCATTCTGTAACATACCATTAGCCTCTGCATTCACTGTAAGCTGCACAGTTATTTAAAGTAATTTGGCCTGTTTCAGCCTGCTTACACACTGTTGCTGTGTGCATATATACTGATCTCAGGTCTGCTGTGCGGGCATCCCATTCTGTAACATACCATTAGCCTCTGCATTCACTGTAAGCTGCACAGTTATTTAAAGTAATTTGGCCTGTTTCAGCCTGCTTACACACTGTTGCTGTGTGCATATATACTGATCTCAAGTCTGCTGTGGGCATCCCATTCTGTAACATACCATTAGTCTCTGCATTTACTGTAAGCTGCACAGTTATTTAAAGTAATTTGGGCTGTATGAGCCTGCTTACACACTGTTGCTGGGTGCATATATACTGATCTCAGGTCAGCTTTGGGGCATCCCATTCAGTAACATCCCATTAGCCTCTGCATTCACTGTAAGCTGCACAGATATTTAAAGTAATTTGGCCTGTTTCAGCCTGCTTACACACTGTTGCTGTGTGCATATATACTGATCTCAAGTCAGCTTTGGGGCATCCCATTCTGTAACATACCATTAGCCTCTGCATTCACTGTAAGCTGCACAGTTATTTAAAGTAATTTGGCCTGTTTCAGCCTGCTTACACACTGTTGCTGTGTGCATATATACTGATCTCAAGTCTGCTGTGGGCATCCCATTCTGTAACAAACCATTAGTCTCTGCATTTACTGTAAGCTGCACAGTTATTTAAAGTAATTTGGGCTGTATGAGCCTGCTTACACACTGTTGCTGGGTGCATATATACTGATCTCAGGTCAGCTTTGGGGCATCCCATTCTGTAACATACCATTAGCCTCTGCATTCACTGTAAGCTGCACAGATATTTAAAGTAATTTGGCCTGTTTCAGCCTGCTTACACACTGTTGCTGTGTGCATGTATACTGATCTAAAGTCTGCTGTGGGCATCCCATTCTGTAACATACCATTAGCCTCTGCATTCACTGTAAGCTGCACAGTTATTTAAAGTAATTTGGCCTGTTTCAGCCTGCTTACACACTGTTGCTGTGTGCATATATACTGATCTCAAGTCAGCTTTGGGGCATCCCATTCTGTAACATACCATTAGCCTCTGCATTCACTGTAAGCTGCACAGTTATTTAAAGTAATTTGGCCTGTTTCAGCCTGCTTACACACTGTTGCTGTGTGCATATATACTGATCTCAAGTCTGCTGTGGCCATCCCATTCTGTAACATACAATTAGCCTCTGCATTTACTGTAAGCTGCACAGTTATTTAAAGTAATTTGGCCTGTTTCAGCCTGCTTACACACTGTTGCTGTGTGCATATATACTGATCTCAGGTCTGCTGTGCGGGCATCCCATTCTGTAACATACCATTAGCCTCTGCATTTACTGTAAGCTGCACAGTTATTTAAAGTAATTTGGCCTGTTTCAGCCTGCTTACACACTGTTGCTGTGTGCATATATACTGATCTCAAGTCTGATGTGGCCATCCCATTCTGTAACATACAATTAGCCTCTGCATTTAATGTAAGCTGCACAGTTATTTAAAGTAATTTGGCCTGTTTCAGCCTGCTTACACACTGTTGCTGTGTGCATATATACTGATCTCAGGTCTGCTGTGTGGGCATCCCATTCTGCAACATACCATTAGCCTCTGCATTTACTGTAAGCTGCACAGTTATTTAAAGTAATTTGGCCTGTTTCAGCCTGCTTACACACTGTTGCTGTGTGCATATATACTGATCTCAAGTCAGCTTTGGGGCATCCCATTCTGTAACATACCATTAGCCTCTGCATTCACTGTAAGCTGCACAGTTATTTAAAGTAATTTGGCCTGTTTCAGCCTGCTTACACACTGTTGCTGTGTGCATATATACTGATCTCAAGTCCGCTGTGGCCATCCCATTCTGTAACATACAATTAGCCTCTGCATTTAATGTAAGCTGCACAGATATTTAAAGTAATTTGGCCTGTTTCAGCCTGCTTACACCCTGTTGCTGTGTGCATATATACTGATCTCAGGTCTGCTGTGCGGGCATCCCATTCTGTAACATACCATTAGCCTCTGCATTCACTGTAAGCTGCACAGTTATTTAAAGTAATTTGGCCTGTTTCAGCCTGCTTACACACTGTTGCTGTGTGCATATATACTGATCTCAAGTCTGCTGTGGGCATCCCATTCTGTAACATACCATTAGTCTCTGCATTTACTGTAAGCTGCACAGTTATTTAAAGTAATTTGGCCTGTTTCAGCCTGCTTTCACACTGTTGCTGTGTGCATATATACTGATCTCAAGTCTGCTGTGGGCATCCCATTCTGTAACATACCATTAGCCTCTGCATTTACTGTAAGCTGCACAGTTATTTAAAGTAATTTGGCCTGTTTCAGCCTGCTTACACACTGTTGCTGTGTGCATATATACTGATCTTAAGTCTGCTGTGGGCATCCCATTCTGTAACATACCATTAGCCTCTGCATTCACTGTAAGCTGCACAGTTATTTAAAGTAATTTGGCCTGTTTCAGCCTGCTTACACACTGTTGCTGTGTGCATATACACTGATCTCAAGTCAGCTTTGGGTCATCCCATTCTGTAACATACCATTAGCCTCTGCATTCACTGTAAGCTGCACAGTTATTTAAAGTAATTTGGCCTGTATGAGCCTGCTTACACACTGTTGCTGTGTGCATATATACTGATCTCAAGTCTGCTGTGGGCATCCCATTCTGTAACATACCATTAGCCTCTGCATTTACTGTAAGCTGCACAGTTATTTAAAGTAATTTGGCCTGTTTCAGCCTGCTTACACACTGTTGCTGTGTGCATATATACTGATCTCAGGTCAGCTTTGGGGCATCCCATTCTGTAACATACCATTAGCCTCTGCATTCACTGTAAGCTGCACAGTTATTTAAAGTAATTTGGCCTGTTTCAGCCTGCTTACACACTGTTGCTGTGTGCATATATACTGATCTCAAGTCTGCTGTGGGCATCCCATTCTGTAACATACCATTAGTCTCTGCATTTACTGTAAGCTGCACAGTTATTTAAAGTAATTTGGGCTGTATGAGCCTGCTTACACACTGTTGCTGGGTGCATATATACTGATCTCAGGTCAGCTTTGGGGCATCCCATTCTGTAACATACCATTAGCCTCTGCATTCACTGTAAGCTGCACAGATATTTAAAGTAATTTGGCCTGTTTCAGCCTGCTTTCACACTGTTGCTGTGTGCATGTATACTGATCTAAAGTCTGCTGTGGGCATCCCATTCTGTAACATACTATTAGCCTCTGCATTCACTGTAAGCTGCACAGTTATTTAAAGTAATTTGGCCTGTTTCAGCCTGCTTTCACACTGTTGCTGTGTGCATATATACTGATCTCAAGTCTGCTGTGGGCATCCCATTCTGTAACATACCATTAGCCTCTGCATTTACTGTAAGCTGCACAGTTATTTAAAGTAATTTGGCCTGTTTCAGCCTGCTTACACACTGTTGCTGTGTGCATATATACTGATCTTAAGTCTGCTGTGGGCATCCCATTCTGTAACATACCATTAGCCTCTGCATTCACTGTAAGCTGCACAGTTATTTAAAGTAATTTGGCCTGTTTCAGCCTGCTTACACACTGTTGCTGTGTGCATATACACTGATCTCAAGTCAGCTTTGGGTCATCCCATTCTGTAACATACCATTAGCCTCTGCATTCACTGTAAGCTGCACAGTTATTTAAAGTAATTTGGCCTGTATGAGCCTGCTTACACACTGTTGCTGTGTGCATATATACTGATCTCAAGTCTGCTGTGGGCATCCCATTCTGTAACATACCATTAGCCTCTGCATTTACTGTAAGCTGCACAGTTATTTAAAGTAATTTGGCCTGTTTCAGCCTGCTTACACACTGTTGCTGTGTGCATATATACTGATCTCAGGTCAGCTTTGGGGCATCCCATTCTGTAACATACCATTAGCCTCTGCATTCACTGTAAGCTGCACAGTTATTTAAAGTAATTTGGCCTGTTTCAGCCTGCTTACACACTGTTGCTGTGTGCATATATACTGATCTCAAGTCTGCTGTGGGCATCCCATTCTGTAACATACCATTAGTCTCTGCATTTACTGTAAGCTGCACAGTTATTTAAAGTAATTTGGGCTGTATGAGCCTGCTTACACACTGTTGCTGGGTGCATATATACTGATCTCAGGTCAGCTTTGGGGCATCCCATTCTGTAACATACCATTAGCCTCTGCATTCACTGTAAGCTGCACAGATATTTAAAGTAATTTGGCCTGTTTCAGCCTGCTTTCACACTGTTGCTGTGTGCATGTATACTGATCTAAAGTCTGCTGTGGGCATCCCATTCTGTAACATACTATTAGCCTCTGCATTCACTGTAAGCTGCACAGTTATTTAAAGTAATTTGGCCTGTTTCAGCCTGCTTACACACTGTTGCTGTGTGCATATATACTGATCTCAAGTCAGCTTTGGGGCATCCCATTCTTTAACATACCATTAGCCTCTGCATTCACTGTAAGCTGCACAGTTATTTAAAGTAATTTGGCCTTTTTCAGCCTGCTTACACACTGTTGCTGTGTGCATATATACTGATCTCAAGTCCGCTGTGGCCATCCCATTCTGTAATATACAATTAGCCTCTGCATTTACTGTAAGCTGCACAGATATTTAAAGTAATTTGGCCTGTTTCAGCCTGCTTACACCCTGTTGCTGTGTGCATATATACTGATCTCAGGTCTGCTGTGCGGGCATCCCATTCTGTAACATACCATTAGCCTCTGCATTCACTGTAAGCTGCACAGTTATTTAAAGTAATTTGGCCTGTTTCAGCCTGCTTACACACTGTTGCTGTGTGCATATATACTGATCTCAAGTCTGCTGTGGGCATCCCATTCTGTAACATACCATTAGTCTCTGCATTTACTGTAAGCTGCACAGTTATTTAAAGTAATTTTGGCTGTATGAGCCTGCTTACACACTGTTGCTGGGTGCATATATACTGATCTCAAGTCTGCTGTGCGGGCATCCCATTCTGTAACATACCATTAGCCTCTGCATTCACTGTAAGCTGCACAGTTATTTAAAGTAATTTGGCCTGTTTCAGCCTGCTTTCACACTGTTGCTGTGTGCATATATACTGATCTCAAGTCTGCTGTGGGCATCCCATTCTGTAACATACCATTAGCCTCTGCATTTACTGTAAGCTGCACAGTTATTTAAAGTAATTTGGCCTGTTTCAGCCTGCTTACACACTGTTGCTGTGTGCATATATACTGATCTTAAGTCTGCTGTGGGCATCCCATTCTGTAACATACCATTAGCCTCTGCATTCACTGTAAGCTGCACAGTTATTTAAAGTAATTTGGCCTGTTTCAGCCTGCTTACACACTGTTGCTGTGTGCATATACACTGATCTCAAGTCAGCTTTGGGTCATCCCATTCTGTAACATACCATTAGCCTCTGCATTCACTGTAAGCTGCACAGTTATTTAAAGTAATTTGGCCTGTATGAGCCTGCTTACACACTGTTGCTGTGTGCATATATACTGATCTCAAGTCTGCTGTGGGCATCCCATTCTGTAACATACCATTAGCCTCTGCATTTACTGTAAGCTGCACAGTTATTTAAAGTAATTTGGCCTGTTTCAGCCTGCTTACACACTGTTGCTGTGTGCATATATACTGATCTCAGGTCAGCTTTGGGGCATCCCATTCTGTAACATACCATTAGCCTCTGCATTCACTGTAAGCTGCACAGTTATTTAAAGTAATTTGGCCTGTTTCAGCCTGCTTACACACTGTTGCTGTGTGCATATATACTGATCTCAAGTCTGCTGTGGGCATCCCATTCTGTAACATACCATTAGTCTCTGCATTTACTGTAAGCTGCACAGTTATTTAAAGTAATTTGGGCTGTATGAGCCTGCTTACACACTGTTGCTGGGTGCATATATACTGATCTCAGGTCAGCTTTGGGGCATCCCATTCTGTAACATACCATTAGCCTCTGCATTCACTGTAAGCTGCACAGATATTTAAAGTAATTTGGCCTGTTTCAGCCTGCTTTCACACTGTTGCTGTGTGCATGTATACTGATCTAAAGTCTGCTGTGGGCATCCCATTCTGTAACATACTATTAGCCTCTGCATTCACTGTAAGCTGCACAGTTATTTAAAGTAATTTGGCCTGTTTCAGCCTGCTTACACACTGTTGCTGTGTGCATATATACTGATCTCAAGTCAGCTTTGGGGCATCCCATTCTTTAACATACCATTAGCCTCTGCATTCACTGTAAGCTGCACAGTTATTTAAAGTAATTTGGCCTTTTTCAGCCTGCTTACACACTGTTGCTGTGTGCATATATACTGATCTCAAGTCTGCTGTGGCCATCCCATTCTGTAACATACAATTAGCCTCTGCATTTACTGTAAGCTGCACAGTTATTTAAAGTAATTTGGCCTGTTTCAGCCTGCTTACACACTGTTGCTGTGTGCATATATACTGATCTCAGGTCTGCTGTGCGGGCATCCCATTCTGTAACATACCATTAGCCTCTGCATTTACTGTAAGCTGCACAGTTATTTAAAGTAATTTGGCCTGTTTCAGCCTGCTTACACACTGTTGCTGTGTGCATATATACTGATCTCAAGTCTGATGTGGCCATCCCATTCTGTAACATACAATTAGCCTCTGCATTTAATGTAAGCTGCACAGTTATTTAAAGTAATTTGGCCTGTTTCAGCCTGCTTACACACTGTTGCTGTGTGCATATATACTGATCTCAGGTCTGCTGTGTGGGCATCCCATTCTGCAACATACCATTAGCCTCTGCATTTACTGTAAGCTGCACAGTTATTTAAAGTAATTTGGCCTGTTTCAGCCTGCTTACACACTGTTGCTGTGTGCATATATACTGATCTCAAGTCAGCTTTGGGGCATCCCATTCTGTAACATACCATTAGCCTCTGCATTCACTGTAAGCTGCACAGTTATTTAAAGTAATTTGGCCTGTTTCAGCCTGCTTACACACTGTTGCTGTGTGCATATATACTGATCTCAAGTCTGCTGTGGCCATCCCATTCTGTAACATACAATTAGCCTCTGCATTTACTGTAAGCTGCACAGTTATTTAAAGTAATTTGGCCTGTTTCAGCCTGCTTACACAATGTTGCTGTGTGCATATATACTGATCTCAAGTCTGCTGTGGGCATCCCATTCTGTAACATACCATTAGCCTCTGCATTTACTGTAAGCTGCACAGTTATTTAAAGTAATTTGGGCTGTATGAGCCTGCTTACACACTGTTGCTGTGTGCATATACACTGATCTCAAGTCAGCTTTGGGTCATCCCATTCTGTAACATACCATTAGCCTCTGCATTCACTGTAAGCTGCACAGTTATTTAAAGTAATTTGGCCTGTTTCAGCCTGCTTACACACTGTTGCTGTGTGCATATATACTGATCTCAAGCCTGCTGTGGGCATCCCATTCTGTAACATACCATTAGTCTCTGCATTTACTGTAAGCTGCACAGTTATTTAAAGTAATTTTGGCTGTATGAGCCTGCTTACACACTGTTGCTGGGTGCATATATACTGATCTCAGGTCAGCTTTGGGGCATCCCATTCTGTAACATACCATTAGCCTCTGCATTCACTGTAAGCTGCACAGTTATTTAAAGTAATTTGGCCTGTTTCAGCCTGCTTTCACACTGTTGCTGTGTGCATATATACTGATCTCAAGTCTGCTGTGGGCATCCCATTCTGTAACATACCATTAGCCTCTGCATTTACTGTAAGCTGCACAGTTATTTAAAGTAATTTGGCCTGTTTCAGCCTGCTTACACACTGTTGCTGTGTGCATATATACTGATCTTAAGTCTGCTGTGGGCATCCCATTCTGTAACATACCATTAGCCTCTGCATTCACTGTAAGCTGCACAGTTATTTAAAGTAATTTGGCCTGTTTCAGCCTGCTTACACACTGTTGCTGTGTGCATATACACTGATCTCAAGTCAGCTTTGGGTCATCCCATTCTGTAACATACCATTAGCCTCTGCATTCACTGTAAGCTGCACAGTTATTTAAAGTAATTTGGCCTGTTTCAGCCTGCTTACACACTGTTGCTGTGTGCATATATACTGATCTCAGGTCAGCTTTGGGGCATCCCATTCTGTAACATACCATTAGCCTCTGCATTCACTGTAAGCTGCACAGTAATTTAAAGTAATTTGGCCTGTTTCAGCCTGCTTACACACTGTTGCTGTGTGCATATATACTGATCTCAAGTCTGCTGTGGGCATCCCATTCTGTAACATACCATTAGTCTCTGCATTTACTGTAAGCTGCACAGTTATTTAAAGTAATTTGGGCTGTATGAGCCTGCTTACACACTGTTGCTGGGTGCATATATACTGATCTCAGGTCAGCTTTGGGGCATCCCATTCTGTAACATACCATTAGCCTCTGCATTCACTGTAAGCTGCACAGATATTTAAAGTAATTTGGCCTGTTTCAGCCTGCTTTCACACTGTTGCTGTGTGCATGTATACTGATCTAAAGTCTGCTGTGGGCATCCCATTCTGTAACATACTATTAGCCTCTGCATTCACTGTAAGCTGCACAGTTATTTAAAGTAATTTGGCCTATTTCAGCCTGCTTACACACTGTTGCTGTGTGCATATATACTGATCTCAAGTCAGCTTTGGGGCATCCCATTCTGTAACATACCATTAGCCTCTGCATTCACTGTAAGCTGCACAGTTATTTAAAGTAATTTGGCCTGTTTCAGCCTGCTTACACACTGTTGCTGTGTGCATATATACTGATCTCAAGTCTGCTGCGGCCATCCCATTCTGTAACATACAATTAGCCTCTGCATTTACTGTAAGCTGCACAGTTATTTAAAGTAATTTGGCCTGTTTCAGCCTGCTTACACACTGTTGCTGTGTGCATATATACTGATCTCAGGTCTGCTGTGCGGGCATCCCATTCTGTAACATACCATTAGCCTCTGCATTTACTGTAAGCTGCACAGTTATTTAAAGTAATTTGGCCTGTTTCAGCCTGCTTACACACTGTTGCTGTGTGCATATATACTGATCTCAAGTCTGATGTGGCCATCCCATTCTGTAACATACAATTAGCCTCTGCATTTAATGTAAGCTGCACAGTTATTTAAAGTAATTTGGCCTGTTTCAGCCTGCTTACACACTGTTGCTGTGTGCATATATACTGATCTCAGGTCTGCTGTGTGGGCATCCCATTCTGCAACATACCATTAGCCTCTGCATTTACTGTAAGCTGCACAGTTATTTAAAGTAATTTGGCCTGTTTCAGCCTGCTTACACACTGTTGCTGTGTGCATATATACTGATCTCAAGTCAGCTTTGGGGCATCCCATTCTGTAACATACCATTAGCCTCTGCATTCACTGTAAGCTGCACAGTTATTTAAAGTAATTTGGCCTGTTTCAGCCTGCTTACACACTGTTGCTGTGTGCATATATATACTGATCTCAAGTCTGCTGTGGGCATCCCATTCTGTAACATACCATTAGTCTCTGCATTTACTGTAAGCTGCACAGTTATTTAAAGTAATTTGGGCTGTATGAGCCTGCTTACACACTGTTGCTGGGTGCATATATACTGATCTCAGGTCAGCTTTGGGGCATCCCATTCTGTAACATACCATTAGCCTCTGCATTCACTGTAAGCTGCACAGATATTTAAAGTAATTTGGCCTGTTTCAGCCTGCTTTCACACTGTTGCTGTGTGCATGTATACTGATCTAAAGTCTGCTGTGGGCATCCCATTCTGTAACATACTATTAGCCTCTGCATTCACTGTAAGCTGCACAGTTATTTAAAGTAATTTGGCCTGTTTCAGCCTGCTTACACACTGTTGCTGTGTGCATATATACTGATCTCAAGTCAGCTTTGGGGCATCCCATTCTGTAACATACCATTAGCCTCTGCATTCACTGTAAGCTGCACAGTTATTTAAAGTAATTTGGCCTGTTTCAGCCTGCTTACACACTGTTGCTGTGTGCATATATACTGATCTCAAGTCTGATGTGGCCATCCCATTCTGTAACATACAATTAGCCTCTGCATTTACTGTAAGCTGCACAGTTATTTAAAGTAATTTGGCCTGTTTCAGCCTGCTTACACACTGTTGCTGTGTGCATATATACTGATCTCAGGTCTGCTGTGTGGGCATCCCATTCTGCAACATACCATTAGCCTCTGCATTTACTGTAAGCTGCACAGTTATTTAAAGTAATTTGGCCTGTTTCAGCCTGCTTACACACTGTTGCTGTGTGCATATATACTGATCTCAAGTCTGATGTGGCCATCCCATTCTGTAACATACAATTAGCCTCTGCATTTAATGTAAGCTGCACAGTTATTTAAAGTAATTTGGCCTGTTTCAGCCTGCTTACACACTGTTGCTGTGTGCATATATACTGATCTCAGGTCTGCTGTGTGGGCATCCCATTCTGCAACATACCATTAGCCTCTGCATTTACTGTAAGCTGCACAGTTATTTAAAGTAATTTGGCCTGTTTCAGCCTGCTTACACACTGTTGCTGTGTGCATATATACTGATCTCAAGTCAGCTTTGGGGCATCCCATTCTGTAACATACCATTAGCCTCTGCATTCACTGTAAGCTGCACAGTTATTTAAAGTAATTTGGCCTGTTTCAGCCTGCTTACACACTGTTGCTGTGTGCATATATACTGATCTCAAGTCTGCTGTGGCCATCCCATTCTGTAACATACAATTAGCCTCTGCATTTAATGTAAGCTGCACAGTTATTTAAAGTAATTTGGCCTGTTTCAGCCTGCTTACACCCTGTTGCTGTGTGCATATATACTGATCTCAGGTCTGCTGTGCGGGCATCCCATTCTGTAACATACCATTAGCCTCTGCATTCACTGTAAGCTGCACAGTTATTTAAAGTAATTTGGCCTGTTTCAGCCTGCTTACACACTGTTGCTGTGTGCATATATACTGATCTCAAGTCTGCTGTGGGCATCCCATTCTGTAACATACCATTAGTCTCTGCATTTACTGTAAGCTGCACAGTTATTTAAAGAAATTGTGGCTGTATGAGCCTGCTTACACACTGTTGCTGGGTGCATATATACTGATCTCAGGTCAGCTTTGGGGCATCCCATTCTGTAACATACCATTAGCCTCTGCATTCACTGTAAGCTGCACAGTTATTTAAAGTAATTTGGCCTGTTTCAGCCTGCTTACATACTGTTGCTGTGTGCATATATACTGATCTCAAGTCAGCTTTGGGGCATCCCATTCTGTAACATACCATTCCCTCTGCATTCACTGTAAGCTGCACAGTTATTTAAAGTAATTTGGGCTGTATGAGCCTGCTTACACACTGTTGCTGTGTGCATATATACTGATCTCAAGTCAGCTTTGGGGCATCCCATTCTGTAACATACCATTCCCTCTGCATTCACTGTAAGCTGCACAGTTATTTAAAGTAATTTGGCCTGTTTCAGCCTGCTTAAACACTGTTGCTGTGTGCATATATACTGATCTCAAGCCTGCTGTGGCCATCCCATTCTGTAACATACCATTAGCCTCTGCATTTAATGTAAGATGCACAGTTATTTAAAGTAATTTGGCCTGTTTCAGCCTGCTTACACACTATTGCTGTGTGCATATATACTGATCTCAGGTCTGCTGTGCGGGCATCCCATTCTGTAACATACCATTAGCCTCTGCATTCACTGTAAGCTGCACAGTTATTTAAAGTAATTTGGCCTGTTTCAGCCTGCTTACACACTGTTGCTGTGTGCATATATACTGATCTCAAGTCTGCTGTGGGCATCCCATTCTGTAACATACCATTAGTCTCTGCATTTACTGTAAGCTGCACAGTTATTTAAAGTAATTTGGCCTGTTTCAGCCTGCTTACACACTGTTGCTGGGTGCATATATACTGATCTCAGGTCAGCTTTGGGGCATCCCATTCTGTAACATACCATTAGCCTCTGCATTCACTGTAAGCTGCACAGATATTTAAAGTAATTTGGCCTGTTTCAGCCTGCTTTCACACTGTTGATGTGTGCATGTATACTGATCTAAAGTCTGCTGTGGGCATCCCATTCTGTAACATACCATTAGCCTCGGCATTCACTGTAAGCTGCACAGTTATTTAAAGTAGTTTGGCCTGTTTCAGCCTGCTTACACACTGTTGCTGTGTGCATATATACTGATCTCAAGTCAGCTTTGGGGCATCCCATTCTGTAACATACCATTAGCCTCTGCATTCACTGTAAGCTGCACAGTTATTTAAAGTAATTTGGCCTGTTTCAGCCTGCTTACACACTGTTGCTGTGTGCATATATACTGATCTCAAGTCTGCTGTGGCCATCCCGTTCTGTAACATACCATTAGCCTCTGCATTTACTGTAAGCTGCACAGTTATTTAAAGTAATTTGGCCTGTTTCAGCCTGCTTACACACTGTTGCTGTGTGCATATATACTGATCTCAGGTCTGCTGTGCGGGCATCCCATTCTGTAACATACCATTAGCCTCTGCATTTACTGTAAGCTGCACAGTTATTTAAAGTAATTTGGCCTGTTTCAGCCTGCTTACACACTGTTGCTGTGTGCATATATACTGATCTCAAGTCTGATGTGGCCATCCCATTCTGTAACATACAATTAGCCTCTGCATTTAATGTAAGCTGCACAGTTATTTAAAGTAATTTGGCCTGTTTCAGCCTGCTTACACACTGTTGCTGTGTGCATATATACTGATCTCAGGTCTGCTGTGTGGGCATCCCATTCTGCAACATACCATTAGCCTCTGCATTTACTGTAAGCTGCACAGTTATTTAAAGTAATTTGGCCTGTTTCAGCCTGCTTACACACTGTTGCTGTGTGCATATATACTGATCTCAAGTCAGCTTTGGGGCATCCCATTCTGTAACATACCATTAGCCTCTGCATTCACTGTAAGCTGCACAGTTATTTAAAGTAATTTGGCCTGTTTCAGCCTGCTTACACACTGTTGCTGTGTGCATATATACTGATCTCAAGTCTGCTGTGGCCATCCCATTCTGTAACATACAATTAGCCTCTGCATTTAATGTGAGCTGCACAGTTATTTAAAGTAATTTGGCCTGTTTCAGCCTGCTTACACCCTGTTGCTGTGTGCATATATACTGATCTCAGGTCTGCTGTGCGGGCATCCCATTCTGTAACATACCATTAGCCTCTGCATTCACTGTAAGCTGCACAGTTATTTAAAGTAATTTGGCCTGTTTCAGCCTGCTTACACACTGTTGCTGTGTGCATATATACTGATCTCAAGTCTGCTGTGGGCATCCCATTCTGTAACATACCATTAGTCTCTGCATTTACTGTAAGCTGCACAGTTATTTAAAGTAATTTTGGCTGTATGAGCCTGCTTACACACTGTTGCTGGGTGCATATATACTGATCTCAGGTCAGCTTTGGGGCATCCCATTCTGTAACATACCATTAGCCTCTGCATTCACTGTAAGCTGCACAGTTATTTAAAGTAATTTGGCCTGTTTCAGCCTGCTTACATACTGTTGCTGTGTGCATATATATTGATCTCAAGTCAGCTTTGGGGCATCCCATTCTGTAACATACCATTAGCCTCTGCATTCACTGTAAGCTGCACAGTTATTTAAAGTAATTTGGCCTGTTTCAGCCTGCTTACACACTGTTGCTGTGTGCATATATACTGATCTCAAGTCTGCTGTGGGAATCCCATTCTGTAACATACCATTAGCCTCTGCATTTACTGTAAGCTGCACAGTTATTTAAAGTAATTTGGGCTGTATGAGCCTGCTTACACACTGTTGCTGTGTGCATATATACTGATCTCAAGTCAGCTTTGGGGCATCCCATTCTGTAACATACCATTAGCCTCTGCATTCACTGTAAGCTGCACAGTTATTTAAAGTAATTTGGCCTGTTTCAGCCTGCTTACACACTGTTGCTGTGTGCATATATACTGATCTCAAGTCTGATGTGGCCATCCCATTCTGTAACATACCATTAGCCTCTGCATTTAATGTAAGCTGCACAGTTATTTAAAGTAATTTGGCCTGTTTCAGCCTGCTTACACACTATTGATGTGTGCATATATACTGATCTCAGGTCTGCTGTGCGGGCATCCCATTCTGTAACATACCATTAGCCTCTGCATTCACTGTAAGCTGCACAGTTATTTAAAGTAATTTGGCCTGTTTCAGCCTGCTTACACACTGTTGCTGTGTGCATATATACTGATCTTAAGTCTGCTGTGGGCATCCCATTCTGTAACATACCATTAGCCTCTGCATTCACTGTAAGCTGCACAGTTATTTAAAGTAATTTGGCCTGTTTCAGCCTGCTTACATACTGTTGCTGTGTGCATATATACTGATCTCAAGTCAGCTTTGGGGCATCCCATTCTGTAACATACCATTAGCCTCTGCATTCACTGTAAGCTGCACAGTTATTTAAAGTAATTTGGCCTGTTTCAGCCTGCTTACACACTGTTGCTGTGTGCATATATACTGATCTCAAGTCTGCTGTGGGAATCCCATTCTGTAACATACCATTAGCCTCTGCATTCACTGTAAGCTGCACAGTTATTTAAAGTAGTTTGGCCTGTTTCAGCCTGCTTACACACTGTTGCTGTGTGCATATATACTGATCTCAAGTCTGCTGTGGCCATCCCATTCTGTAACATACCATTAGCCTCTGCATTTAATGTAAGATGCACAGTTGTTTAAAGTAATTTGGCCTGTTTCAGCCTGCTTACACACTATTGCTGTGTGCATATATACTGATCTCAGGTCTGCTGTGCGGGCATCCCATTCTGTAACATACCATTAGCCTCTGCATTCACTGTAAGCTGCACAGTTATTTAAAGTAATTTGGCCTGTTTCAGCCTGCTTACACACTGTTGCTGTGTGCATATATACTGATCTCAAGTCTGCTGTGGGCATCCCATTCTGTAACATACCATTAGTCTCTGCATTTACTGTAAGCTGCACAGTTATTTAAAGTAATTTGGGCTGTATGAGCCTGCTTACACACTGTTGCTGGGTGCATATATACTGATCTCAGGTCAGCTTTGGGGCATCCCATTCTGTAACATACCATTAGCCTCTGCATTCACTGTAAGCTGCACAGATATTTAAAGTAATTTGGCCTGTTTCAGCCTGCTTTCACACTGTTGCTGTGTGCATGTATACTGATCTAAAGTCTGCTGTGGGCATCCCATTCTGTAACATACCATTAGCCTCTGCATTCACTGTAAGCTGCACAGTTATTTAAAGTAATTTGGCCTGTTTCAGCCTGCTTACACACTGTTGCTGTGTGCATATATACTGATCTCAAGTCAGCTTTGGGGCATCCCATTCTGTAACATACCATTAGCCTCTGCATTCACTGTAAGCTGCACAGTTATTTAAAGTAATTTGGCCTGTTTCAGCCTGCTTACACACTGTTGCTGTGTGCATATATACTGATCTCAAGTCTGCTGTGGGCATCCCATTCTGTAACAAACCATTAGTCTCTGCATTTACTGTAAGCTGCACAGTTATTTAAAGTAATTTGGGCTGTATGAGCCTGCTTACACACTGTTGCTGGGTGCATATATACTGATCTCAGGTCAGCTTTGGGGCATCCCATTCTGTAACATACCATTAGCCTCTGCATTCACTGTAAGCTGCACAGATATTTAAAGTAATTTGGCCTGTTTCAGCCTGCTTACACACTGTTGCTGTGTGCATGTATACTGATCTAAAGTCTGCTGTGGGCATCCCATTCTGTAACATCCCATTAGCCTCTGCATTCACTGTAAGCTGCACAGTTATTTAAAGTAATTTGGCCTGTTTCAGCCTGCTTACACACTGTTGCTGTGTGCATATATACTGATCTCAAGTCAGCTTTGGGGCATCCCATTCTGTAACATACCATTAGCCTCTGCATTCACTGTAAGCTGCACAGTTATTTAAAGTAATTTGGCCTGTTTCAGCCTGCTTACACACTGTTGCTGTGTGCATATATACTGATCTCAAGTCTGCTGTGGCCATCCCATTCTGTAACATACAATTAGCCTCTGCATTTACTGTAAGCTGCACAGTTATTTAAAGTAATTTGGCCTGTTTCAGCCTGCTTACACACTGTTGCTGTGTGCATATATACTGATCTCAGGTCTGCTGTGCGGGCATCCCATTCTGTAACATACCATTAGCCTCTGCATTTACTGTAAGCTGCACAGTTATTTAAAGTAATTTGGCCTGTTTCAGCCTGCTTACACACTGTTGCTGTGTGCATATATACTGATCTCAAGTCTGATGTGGCCATCCCATTCTGTAACATACAATTAGCCTCTGCATTTAATGTAAGCTGCACAGTTATTTAAAGTAATTTGGCCTGTTTCAGCCTGCTTACACACTGTTGCTGTGTGCATATATACTGATCTCAGGTCTGCTGTGTGGGCATCCCATTCTGCAACATACCATTAGCCTCTGCATTTACTGTAAGCTGCACAGTTATTTAAAGTAATTTGGCCTGTTTCAGCCTGCTTACACACTGTTGCTGTGTGCATATATACTGATCTCAAGTCAGCTTTGGGGCATCCCATTCTGTAACATACCATTAGCCTCTGCATTCACTGTAAGCTGCACAGTTATTTAAAGTAATTTGGCCTGTTTCAGCCTGCTTACACACTGTTGCTGTGTGCATATATACTGATCTCAAGTCTGCTGTGGCCATCCCATTCTGTAACATACAATTAGCCTCTGCATTTAATGTAAGCTGCACAGATATTTAAAGTAATTTGGCCTGTTTCAGCCTGCTTACACCCTGTTGCTGTGTGCATATATACTGATCTCAGGTCTGCTGTGCGGGCATCCCATTCTGTAACATACCATTAGCCTCTGCATTCACTGTAAGCTGCACAGTTATTTAAAGTAATTTGGCCTGTTTCAGCCTGCTTACACACTGTTGCTGTGTGCATATATACTGATCTCAAGTCTGCTGTGGGCATCCCATTCTGTAACATACCATTAGTCTCTGCATTTACTGTAAGCTGCACAGTTATTTAAAGTAATTTTGGCTGTATGAGCCTGCTTACACACTGTTGCTGGGTGCATATATACTGATCTCAGGTCAGCTTTGGGGCATCCCATTCTGTAACATACCATTAGCCTCTGCATTCACTGTAAGCTGCACAGTTATTTAAAGTAATTTGGCCTGTTTCAGCCTGCTTTCACACTGTTGCTGTGTGCATATATACTGATCTCAAGTCTGCTGTGGGCATCCCATTCTGTAACATACCATTAGCCTCTGCATTTACTGTAAGCTGCACAGTTATTTAAAGTAATTTGGCCTGTTTCAGCCTGCTTACACACTGTTGCTGTGTGCATATATACTGATCTTAAGTCTGCTGTGGGCATCCCATTCTGTAACATACCATTAGCCTCTGCATTCACTGTAAGCTGCACAGTTATTTAAAGTAATTTGGCCTGTTTCAGCCTGCTTACACACTGTTGCTGTGTGCATATACAATGATCTCAAGTCAGCTTTGGGTCATCCCATTCTGTAACATACCATTAGCCTCTGCATTCACTGTAAGCTGCACAGTTATTTAAAGTAATTTGGCCTGTATGAGCCTGCTTACACACTGTTGCTGTGTGCATATATACTGATCTCAAGTCTGCTGTGGGCATCCCATTCTGTAACATACCATTAGCCTCTGCATTTACTGTAAGCTGCACAGTTATTTAAAGTAATTTGGCCTGTTTCAGCCTGCTTACACACTGTTGCTGTGTGCATATATACTGATCTCAGGTCAGCTTTGGGGCATCCCATTCTGTAACATACCATTAGCCTCTGCATTCACTGTAAGCTGCACAGTTATTTAAAGTAATTTGGCCTGTTTCAGCCTGCTTACACACTGTTGCTGTGTGCATATATACTGATCTCAAGTCTGCTGTGGGCATCCCATTCTGTAACATACCACTAGTCTCTGCATTTACTGTAAGCTGCACAGTTATTTAAAGTAATTTGGGCTGTATGAGCCTGCTTACACACTGTTGCTGGGTGCATATATACTGATCTCAGGTCAGCTTTGGGGCATCCCATTCTGTAACATACCATTAGCCTCTGCATTCACTGTAAGCTGCACAGATATTTAAAGTAATTTGGCCTGTTTCAGCCTGCTTTCACACTGTTGCTGTGTACATGTATACTGATCTAAAGTCTGCTGTGGGCATCCCATTCTGTAACATACTATTAGCCTCTGCATTCACTGTAAGCTGCACAGTTATTTAAAGTAATTTGGCCTGTTTCAGCCTGCTTACACACTGTTGCTGTGTGCATATATACTGATCTCAAATCAGCTTTGGGGCATCCCATTCTTTAACATACCATTAGCCTCTGCATTCACTGTAAGCTGCACAGTTATTTAAAGTAATTTGGCCTGTTTCAGCCTGCTTACACACTGTTGCTGTGTGCATATATACTGATCTCAGGTCTGCTGTGCGGGCATCCCATTCTGTAACATACCATTAGCCTCTGCATTTACTGTAAGCTGCACAGTTATTTAAAGTAATTTGGCCTGTTTCAGCCTGCTTACACACTGTTGCTGTGTGCATATATACTGATCTCAAGTCTGATGTGGCCATCCCATTCTGTAACATACAATTAGCCTCTGCATTTAATGTAAGCTGCACAGTTATTTAAAGTAATTTGGCCTGTTTCAGCCTGCTTACACACTGTTGCTGTGTGCATATATACTGATCTCAGGTCTGCTGTGTGGGCATCCCATTCTGCAACATACCATTAGCCTCTGCATTTACTGTAAGCTGCACAGTTATTTAAAGTAATTTGGCCTGTTTCAGCCTGCTTACACACTGTTGCTGTGTGCATATATACTGATCTCAAGTCAGCTTTGGGGCATCCCATTCTGTAACATACCATTAGCCTCTGCATTCACTGTAAGCTGCACAGTTATTTAAAGTAATTTGGCCTGTTTCAGCCTGCTTACACACTGTTGCTGTGTGCATATATACTGATCTCAAGTCTGCTGTGGCCATCCCATTCTGTAACATACAATTAGCCTCTGCATTTACTGTAAGCTGCACAGTTATTTAAAGTAATTTGGCCTGTTTCAGCCTGCTTACACAATGTTGCTGTGTGCATATATACTGATCTCAAGTCTGCTGTGGGCATCCCATTCTGTAACATACCATTAGCCTCTGCATTTACTGTAAGCTGCACAGTTATTTAAAGTAATCTGGGCTGTATGAGCCTGCTTACACACTGTTGCTGTGTGCATATACACTGATCTCAAGTCAGCTTTGGGTCATCCCATTCTGTAACATACCATTAGCCTCTGCATTCACTGTAAGCTGCACAGTTATTTAAAGTAATTTGGCCTGTTTCAGCCTGCTTACACACTGTTGCTGTGTGCATATATACTGATCTCAAGTCTGCTGTGGGCATCCCATTCTGTAACATACCATTAGTCTCTGCATTTACTGTAAGCTGCACAGTTATTTAAAGTAATTTTGGCTGTATGAGCCTGCTTACACACTGTTGCTGGGTGCATATATACTGATCTCAGGTCAGCTTTGGGGCATCCCATTCTGTAACATACCATTAGCCTCTGCATTCACTGTAAGCTGCACAGTTATTTAAAGTAATTTGGCCTGTTTCAGCCTGCTTTCACACTGTTGCTGTGTGCATATATACTGATCTCAAGTCTGCTGTGGGCATCCCATTCTGTAACATACCATTAGCCTCTGCATTCACTGTAAGCTGCACAGTTATTTAAAGTAATTTGGCCTGTTTCAGCCTGCTTACACACTGTTGCTGTGTGCATATACACTGATCTCAAGTCAGCTTTGGGTCATCCCATTCTGCAACATACCATTAGCCTCTGCATTCACTGTAAGCTGCACAGTTATTTAAAGTAATTTGGCCTGTATGAGCCTGCTTACACACTGTTGCTGTGTGCATATATACTGATCTCAAGTCTGCTGTGGGCATCCCATTCTGTAACATACCATTAGCCTCTGCATTTACTGTAAGCTGCACAGTTATTTAAAGTAATTTGGCCTGTTTCAGCCTGCTTACACACTGTTGCTGTGTGCATATATACTGATCTCAGGTCAGCTTTGGGGCATCCCATTCTGTAACATACCATTAGCCTCTGCATTCACTGTAAGCTGCACAGTTATTTAAAGTAATTTGGCCTGTTTCAGCCTGCTTACACACTGTTGCTGTGTGCATATACACTGATCTCAAGTCTGCTGTGGGCATCCCATTCTGTAACATACCATTAGTCTCTGCATTTACTGTAAGCTGCACAGTTATTTAAAGTAATTTGGGCTGTATGAGCCTGCTTACACACTGTTGCTGGGTGCATATATACTGATCTCAGGTCAGCTTTGGGGCATCCCATTCTGTAACATACCATTAGCCTCTGCATTCACTGTAAGCTGCACAGATATTTAAAGTAATTTGGCCTGTTTCAGCCTGCTTTCACACTGTTGCTGTGTGCATGTATACTGATCTAAAGTCTGCTGTGGGCATCCCATTCTGTAACATACTATTAGCCTCTGCATTCACTGTAAGCTGCACAGTTATTTAAAGTAATTTGGCCTGTTTCAGCCTGCTTACACACTGTTGCTGTGTGCATATATACTGATCTCAAGTCAGCTTTGGGGCATCCCATTCTGTAACATACCATTAGCCTCTGCATTCACTGTAAGCTGCACAGTTATTTAAAGTAATTTGGCCTGTTTCAGCCTGCTTACACACTGTTGCTGTGTGCATATATACTGATCTCAAGTCTGCTGTGGCCATCCCATTCTGTAACATACAATTAGCCTCTGCATTTACTGTAAGCTGCACAGTTATTTAAAGTAATTTGGCCTGTTTCAGCCTGCTTACACACTGTTGCTGTGTGCATATATACTGATCTCAGGTCTGCTGTGTGGGCATCCCATTCTGCAACATACCATTAGCCTCTGCATTTACTGTAAGCTGCACAGTTATTTAAAGTAATTTGGCCTGTTTCAGCCTGCTTACACACTGTTGCTGTGTGCATATATACTGATCTCAAGTCTGATGTGGCCATCCCATTCTGTAACATACAATTAGCCTCTGCATTTAATGTAAGCTGCACAGTTATTTAAAGTAATTTGGCCTGTTTCAGCCTGCTTACACACTGTTGCTGTGTGCATATATACTGATCTCAGGTCTGCTGTGTGGGCATCCTATTCTGCAACATACCATTAGCCTCTGCAATTACTGTAAGCTGCACAGTTATTTAAAGTAATTTGGCCTGTTTCAGCCTGCTTACACACTGTTGCTGTGTGCATATATACTGATCTCAAGTCAGCTTTGGGGCATCCCATTCTGTAACATACCATTAGCCTCTGCATTCACTGTAAGCTGCACAGTTATTTAAAGTAATTTGGCCTGTATGAGCCTGCTTACACACTGTTGCTGTGTGCATATATACTGATCTCAAGTCTGCTGTGGGCATCCCATTCTGTAACATACCATTAGCCTCTGCATTTACTGTAAGCTGCACAGTTATTTAAAGTAATTTGGCCTGTTTCAGCCTGCTTACACACTGTTGCTGTGTGCATATATACTGATCTCAGGTCAGCTTTGGGGCATCCCATTCTGTAACATACCATTAGCCTCTGCATTCACTGTAAGCTGCACAGTTATTTAAAGTAATTTGGCCTGTTTCAGCCTGCTTACACACTGTTGCTGTGTGCATATATACTGATCTCAAGTCTGCTGTGGGCATCCCATTCTGTAACATACCACTAGTCTCTGCATTTACTGTAAGCTGCACAGTTATTTAAAGTAATTTGGGCTGTATGAGCCTGCTTACACACTGTTGCTGGGTGCATATATACTGATCTCAGGTCAGCTTTGGGGCATCCCATTCTGTAACATACCATTAGCCTCTGCATTCACTGTAAGCTGCACAGATATTTAAAGTAATTTGGCCTGTTTCAGCCTGCTTTCACACTGTTGCTGTGTACATGTATACTGATCTAAAGTCTGCTGTGGGCATCCCATTCTGTAACATACTATTAGCCTCTGCATTCACTGTAAGCTGCACAGTTATTTAAAGTAATTTGGCCTGTTTCAGCCTGCTTACACACTGTTGCTGTGTGCATATATACTGATCTCAAATCAGCTTTGGGGCATCCCATTCTTTAACATACCATTAGCCTCTGCATTCACTGTAAGCTGCACAGTTATTTAAAGTAATTTGGCCTTTTTCAGCCTGCTTACACACTGTTGCTGTGTGCATATATACTGATCTCAAGTCTGCTGTGGCCATCCCATTCTGTAACATACAATTAGCCTCTGCATTTAGTGTAAGCTGCACAGTTATTTAAAGTAATTTGGCCTGTTTCAGCCTGCTTACACACTGTTGCTGTGTGCATATATACTGATCTCAGGTCTGCTGTGCGGGCATCCCATTCTGTAACATACCATTAGCCTCTGCATTTACTGTAAGCTGCACAGTTATTTAAAGTAATTTGGCCTGTTTCAGCCTGCTTACACACTGTTGCTGTGTGCATATATACTGATCTCAAGTCTGATGTGGCCATCCCATTCTGTAACATACAATTAGCCTCTGCATTTAATGTAAGCTGCACAGTTATTTAAAGTAATTTGGCCTGTTTCAGCCTGCTTACACACTGTTGCTGTGTGCATATATACTGATCTCAGGTCTGCTGTGTGGGCATCCCATTCTGCAACATACCATTAGCCTCTGCATTTACTGTAAGCTGCACAGTTATTTAAAGTAATTTGGCCTGTTTCAGCCTGCTTACACACTGTTGCTGTGTGCATATATACTGATCTCAAGTCAGCTTTGGGGCATCCCATTCTGTAACATACCATTAGCCTCTGCATTCACTGTAAGCTGCACAGTTACTTAAAGTAATTTGGCCTGTTTCAGCCTGCTTACACACTGTTGCTGTGTGCATATATACTGATCTCAAGTCTGCTGTGGCCATCCCATTCTGTAACATACAATTAGCCTCTGCATTTACTGTAAGCTGCACAGTTATTTAAAGTAATTTGGCCTGTTTCAGCCTGCTTACACAATGTTGCTGTGTGCATATATACTGATCTCAAGTCTGCTGTGGGCATCCCATTCTGTAACATACCATTAGCCTCTGCATTTACTGTAAGCTGCACAGTTATTTAAAGTAATCTGGGCTGTATGAGCCTGCTTACACACTGTTGCTGTGTGCATATACACTGATCTCAAGTCAGCTTTGGGTCATCCCATTCTGTAACATACCATTAGCCTCTGCATTCACTGTAAGCTGCACAGTTATTTAAAGTAATTTGGCCTGTTTCAGCCTGCTTACACACTGTTGCTGTGTGCATATATACTGATCTCAAGTCTGCTGTGGGCATCCCATTCTGTAACATACCATTAGTCTCTGCATTTACTGTAAGCTGCACAGTTATTTAAAGTAATTTTGGCTGTATGAGCCTGCTTACACACTGTTGCTGGGTGCATATATACTGATCTCAGGTCAGCTTTGGGGCATCCCATTCTGTAACATACCATTAGCCTCTGCATTCACTGTAAGCTGCACAGTTATTTAAAGTAATTTGGCCTGTTTCAGCCTGCTTTCACACTGTTGCTGTGTGCATATATACTGAACTCAAGTCTGCTGTGGGCATCCCATTCTGTAACATACCATTAGCCTCTGCATTCACTGTAAGCTGCACAGTTATTTAAAGTAATTTGGCCTGTTTCAGCCTGCTTACACACTGTTGCTGTGTGCATATACACTGATCTCAAGTCAGCTTTGGGTCATCCCATTCTGTAACATACCATTAGCCTCTGCATTCACTGTAAGCTGCACAGTTATTTAAAGTAATTTGGCCTGTATGAGCCTGCTTACACACTGTTGCTGTGTGCATATATACTGATCTCAAGTCTGCTGTGGGCATCCCATTCTGTAACATACCATTAGCCTCTGCATTTACTGTAAGCTGCACAGTTATTTAAAGTAATTTGGCCTGTTTCAGCCTGCTTACACACTGTTGCTGTGTGCATATATACTGATCTCAGGTCAGCTTTGGGGCATCCCATTCTGTAACATACCATTAGCCTCTGCATTCACTGTAAGCTGCACAGTTATTTAAAGTAATTTGGCCTGTTTCAGCCTGCTTACACACTGTTGCTGTGTGCATATACACTGATCTCAAGTCTGCTGTGGGCATCCCATTCTGTAACATACCATTAGTCTCTGCATTTACTGTAAGCTGCACAGTTATTTAAAGTAATTTGGGCTGTATGAGCCTGCTTACACACTGTTGCTGGGTGCATATATACTGATCTCAGGTCAGCTTTGGGGCATCCCATTCTGTAACATACCATTAGCCTCTGCATTCACTGTAAGCTGCACAGATATTTAAAGTAATTTGGCCTGTTTCAGCCTGCTTTCACACTGTTGCTGTGTGCATGTATACTGATCTAAAGTCTGCTGTGGGCATCCCATTCTGTAACATACTATTAGCCTCTGCATTCACTGTAAGCTGCACAGTTATTTAAAGTAATTTGGCCTGTTTCAGCCTGCTTACACACTGTTGCTGTGTGCATATACACTGATCTCAAGTCTGCTGTGGGCATCCCATTCTGTAACATACCATTAGTCTCTGCATTTACTGTAAGCTGCACAGTTATTTAAAGTAATTTGGGCTGTATGAGCCTGCTTACACACTGTTGCTGGGTGCATATATACTGATCTCAGGTCAGCTTTGGGGCATCCCATTCTGTAACATACCATTAGCCTCTGCATTCACTGTAAGCTGCACAGATATTTAAAGTAATTTGGCCTGTTTCAGCCTGCTTTCACACTGTTGCTGTGTGCATGTATACTGATCTAAAGTCTGCTGTGGGCATCCCATTCTGTAACATACTATTAGCCTCTGCATTCACTGTAAGCTGCACAGTTATTTAAAGTAATTTGGCCTGTTTCAGCCTGCTTACACACTGTTGCTGTGTGCATATATACTGATCTCAAGTCAGCTTTGGGGCATCCCATTCTGTAACATACCATTAGCCTCTGCATTCACTGTAAGCTGCACAGTTATTTAAAGTAATTTGGCCTGTTTCAGCCTGCTTACACACTGTTGCTGTGTGCATATATACTGATCTCAAGTCTGCTGTGGCCATCCCATTCTGTAACATACAATTAGCCTCTGCATTTACTGTAAGCTGCACAGTTATTTAAAGTAATTTGGCCTGTTTCAGCCTGCTTACACACTGTTGCTGTGTGCATATATACTGATCTCAGGTCTGCTGTGTGGGCATCCCATTCTGCAACATACCATTAGCCTCTGCATTTACTGTAAGCTGCACAGTTATTTAAAGTAATTTGGCCTGTTTCAGCCTGCTTACACACTGTTGCTGTGTGCATATATACTGATCTCAAGTCTGATGTGGCCATCCCATTCTGTAACATACAATTAGCCTCTGCATTTAATGTAAGCTGCACAGTTATTTAAAGTAATTTGGCCTGTTTCAGCCTGCTTACACACTGTTGCTGTGTGCATATATACTGATCTCAGGTCTGCTGTGTGGGCATCCTATTCTGCAACATACCATTAGCCTCTGCAATTACTGTAAGCTGCACAGTTATTTAAAGTAATTTGGCCTGTTTCAGCCTGCTTACACACTGTTGCTGTGTGCATATATACTGATCTCAAGTCAGCTTTGGGGCATCCCATTCTGTAACATACCATTAGCCTCTGCATTCACTGTAAGCTGCACAGTTATTTAAAGTAATTTGGCCTGTTTCAGCCTGCTTACACACTGTTGCTGTGTGCATATATACTGATCTCAAGTCTGCTGTGGCCATCCCATTCTGTAACATACAATTAGCCTCTGCATTTAATGTAAGCTGCACAGTTATTTAAAGTAATTTGGCCTGTTTCAGCCTGCTTACACCCTGTTGCTGTGTGCATATATACTGATCTCAGGTCTGCTGTGCGGGCATCCCATTCTGTAACATACCATTAGCCTCTGCATTCACTGTAAGCTGCACAGTTATTTAAAGTAATTTGGCCTGTTTCAGCCTGCTTACACACTGTTGCTGTGTGCATATATACTGATCTCAAGTCTGCTGTGGGCATCCCATTCTGTAACATACCATTAGTCTCTGCATTTACTGTAAGCTGCACAGTTATTTAAAGTAATTTTGGCTGTATGAGCCTGCTTACACACTGTTGCTGGGTGCATATATACTGATCTCAGGTCAGCTTTGGGGCATCCCATTCTGTAACATACCATTAGCCTCTGCATTCACTGTAAGCTGCACAGTTATTTAAAGTAATTTGGCCTGTTTCAGCCTGCTTTCACACTGTTGCTGTGTGCATATATACTGATCTCAAGTCTGCTGTGGGCATCCCATTCTGTAACATACCATTAGCCTCTGCATTTACTGTAAGCTGCACAGTTATTTAAAGTAATTTGGCCTGTTTCAGCCTGCTTACACACTGTTGCTGTGTGCATATATACTGATCTTAAGTCTGCTGTGGGCATCCCATTCTGTAACATACCATTAGCCTCTGCATTCACTGTAAGCTGCACAGTTATTTAAAGTAATTTGGCCTGTTTCAGCCTGCTTACACACTGTTGCTGTGTGCATATACACTGATCTCAAGTCAGCTTTGGGTCATCCCATTCTGTAACATACCATTAGCCTCTGCATTCACTGTAAGCTGCACAGTTATTTAAAGTAATTTGGCCTGTATGAGCCTGCTTACACACTGTTGCTGTGTGCATATATACTGATCTCAAGTCTGCTGTGGGCATCCCATTCTGTAACATACCATTAGCCTCTGCATTTACTGTAAGCTGCACAGTTATTTAAAGTAATTTGGCCTGTTTCAGCCTGCTTACACACTGTTGCTGTGTGCATATATACTGATCTCAGGTCAGCTTTGGGGCATCCCATTCTGTAACATACCATTAGCCTCTGCATTCACTGTAAGCTGCACAGTTATTTAAAGTAATTTGGCATGTTTCAGCCTGCTTACACACTGTTGCTGTGTGCATATATACTGATCTCAAGTCTGCTGTGGGCATCCCATTCTGTAACATACCATTAGTCTCTGCATTTACTGTAAGCTGCACAGTTATTTAAAGTAATTTGGGCTGTATGAGCCTGCTTACACACTGTTGCTGGGTGCATATATACTGATCTCAGGTCAGCTTTGGGGCATCCCATTCTGTAACATACCATTAGCCTCTGCATTCACTGTAAGCTGCACAGATATTTAAAGTAATTTGGCCTGTTTCAGCCTGCTTTCACACTGTTGCTGTGTGCATGTATACTGATCTAAAGTCTGCTGTGGGCATCCCATTCTGTAACATACTATTAGCCTCTGCATTCACTGTAAGCTGCACAGTTATTTAAAGTAATTTGGCCTGTTTCAGCCTGCTTACACACTGTTGCTGTGTGCATATATACTGATCTCAAGTCAGCTTTGGGGCATCCCATTCTTTAACATACCATTAGCCTCTGCATTCACTGTAAGCTGCACAGTTATTTAAAGTAATTTGGCCTTTTTCAGCCTGCTTACACACTGTTGCTGTGTGCATATATACTGATCTCAAGTCTGCTGTGGCCATCCCATTCTGTAACATACAATTAGCCTCTGCATTTATTGTAAGCTGCACAGTTATTTAAAGTAATTTGGCCTGTTTCAGCCTGCTTACACACTGTTGCTGTGTGCATATATACTGATCTCAAGTCTGATGTGGCCATCCCATTCTGTAACATACAATTAGCCTCTGCATTTAATGTAAGCTGCACAGTTATTTAAAGTAATTTGGCCTGTTTCAGCCTGCTTACACACTGTTGCTGTGTGCATATATACTGATCTCAGGTCTGCTGTGTGGGCATCCCATTCTGCAACATACCATTAGCCTCTGCATTTACTGTAAGCTGCACAGTTATTTAAAGTAATTTGGCCTGTTTCAGCCTGCTTACACACTGTTGCTGTGTGCATATATACTGATCTCAAGTCAGCTTTGGGGCATCCCATTCTGTAACATACCATTAGCCTCTGCATTCACTGTAAGCTGCACAGTTATTTAAAGTAATTTGGCCTGTTTCAGCCTGCTTACACACTGTTGCTGTGTGCATATATACTGATCTCAAGTCTGCTGTGGCCATCCCATTCTGTAACATACAATTAGCCTCTGCATTTACTGTAAGCTGCACAGTTATTTAAAGTAATTTGGCCTGTTTCAGCCTGCTTACACAATGTTGCTGTGTGCATATATACTGATCTCAAGTCTGCTGTGGGCATCCCATTCTGTAACATACCATTAGCCTCTGCATTTACTGTAAGCTGCACAGTTATTTAAAGTAATTTGGGCTGTATGAGCCTGCTTACACACTGTTGCTGTGTGCATATACACTGATCTCAAGTCAGCTTTGGGTCATCCCATTCTGTAACATACCATTAGCCTCTGCATTCACTGTAAGCTGCACAGTTATTTAAAGTAATTTGGCCTGTTTCAGCCTGCTTACACACTGTTGCTGTGTGCATATATACTGATCTCAAGTCTGCTGTGGGCATCCCATTCTGTAACATACCATTAGTCTCTGCATTTACTGTAAGCTGCACAGTTATTTAAAATAATTTTGGCTGTATGAGCCTGCTTACACACTGTTGCTGGGTGCATATATACTGATCTCAGGTCAGCTTTGGGGCATCCCATTCTGTAACATACCATTAGCCTCTGCATTCACTGTAAGCTGCACAGTTATTTAAAGTAATTTGGCCTGTTTCAGCCTGCTTTCACACTGTTGCTGTGTGCATATATACTGATCTCAAGTCTGCTGTGGGCATCCCATTCTGTAACATACCATTAGCCTCTGCATTTACTGTAAGCTGCACAGTTATTTAAAGTAATTTGGCCTGTTTCAGCCTGCTTACACACTGTTGCTGTGTGCATATATACTGATCTTAAGTCTGCTGTGGGCATCCCATTCTGTAACATACCATTAGCCTCTGCATTCACTGTAAGCTGCACAGTTATTTAAAGTAATTTGGCCTGTTTCAGCCTGCTTACACACTGTTGCTGTGTGCATATACACTGATCTCAAGTCAGCTTTGGGTCATCCCATTCTGTAACATACCATTAGCCTCTGCATTCACTGTAAGCTGCACAGTTATTTAAAGTAATTTGGCCTGTATGAGCCTGCTTACACACTGTTGCTGTGTGCATATATACTGATCTCAAGTCTGCTGTGGGCATCCCATTCTGTAACATACCATTAGCCTCTGCATTTACTGTAAGCTGCACAGTTATTTAAAGTAATTTGGCCTGTTTCAGCCTGCTTACACACTGTTGCTGTGTGCATATATACTGATCTCAGGTCAGCTTTGGGGCATCCCATTCTGTAACATACCATTAGCCTCTGCATTCACTGTAAGCTGCACAGTTATTTAAAGTAATTTGGCCTGTTTCAGCCTGCTTACACACTGTTGCTGTGTGCATATATACTGATCTCAAGTCTGTTGTGGGCATCCCATTCTGTAACATACCATTAGTCTCTGCATTTACTGTAAGCTGCACAGTTATTTAAAGTAATTTTGGCTGTATGAGCCTGCTTACACACTGTTGCTGGGTGCATATATACTGATCTCAGGTCAGCTTTGGGGCATCCCATTCTGTAACATACCATTAGCCTCTGCATTCACTGTAAGCTGCACAGATATTTAAAGTAATTTGGCCTGTTTCAGCCTGCTTTCACACTGTTGCTGTGTGCATGTATACTGATCTAAAGTCTGCTGTGGGCATCCCATTCTGTAACATACTATTAGCCTCTGCATTCACTGTAAGCTGCACAGTTATTTAAAGTAATTTGGCCTGTTTCAGCCTGCTTACACACTGTTGCTGTGTGCATATATACTGATCTCAAGTCAGCTTTGGGGCATCCCATTCTGTAACATACCATTAGCCTCTGCATTCACTGTAAGCTGCACAGTTATTTAAAGTAATTTGGCCTGTTTCAGCCTGCTTACACACTGTTGCTGTGTGCATATATACTGATCTCAAGTCTGCTGTGGCCATCCCATTCTGTAACATACAATTAGCCTCTGCATTTACTGTAAGCTGCAAAGTTATTTAAAGTAATTTGGCCTGTTTCAGCCTGCTTACACACTGTTGCTGTGTGCATATATACTGATCTCAGGTCTGCTGTGCGGGCATCCCATTCTGTAACATACCATTAGCCTCTGCATTTACTGTAAGCTGCACAGTTATTTAAAGTAATTTGGCCTGTTTCAGCCTGCTTACACACTGTTGCTGTGTGCATATATACTGATCTCAAGTCTGATGTGGCCATCCCATTCTGTAACATACAATTAGCCTCTGCATTTAATGTAAGCTGCACAGTTATTTAAAGTAATTTGGCCTGTTTCAGCCTGCTTACACACTGTTGCTGTGTGCATATATACTGATCTCAGGTCTGCTGTGTGGGCATCCCATTCTGCAACATACCATTAGCCTCTGCATTTACTGTAAGCTGCACAGTTATTTAAAGTAATTTGGCCTGTTTCAGCCTGCTTACACACTGTTGCTGTGTGCATATATACTGATCTCAAGTCAGCTTTGGGGCATCCCATTCTGTAACATACCATTAGCCTCTGCATTCACTGTAAGCTGCACAGTTATTTAAAGTAATTTGGCCTGTTTCAGCCTGCTTACACACTGTTGCTGTGTGCATATATACTGATCTCAAGTCTGCTGTGGCCATCCCATTCTGTAACATACCATTAGCCTCTGCATTTACTGTAAGCTGCACAGTTATTTAAAGTAATTTGGCCTGTTTCAGCCTGCTTACACACTGTTGCTGTGTGCATATATACTGATCTCAGGTCAGCTTTGGGGCATCCCATTCTGTAACATACCATTAGCCTCTGCATTCACTGTAAGCTGCACAGTTATTTAAAGTAATTTGGCCTGTTTCAGCCTGCTTACACACTGTTGCTGTGTGCATATATACTGATCTCAAGTCTGCTGTGGGCATCCCATTCTGTAACATACCATTAGTCTCTGCATTTACTGTAAGCTGCACAGTTATTTAAAGTAATTTGGGCTGTATGAGCCTGCTTACACACTGTTGCTGGGTGCATATATACTGATCTCAGGTCAGCTTTGGGGCATCCCATTCTGTAACATACCATTAGCCTCTGCATTCACTGTAAGCTGCACAGATATTTAAAGTAATTTGGCCTGTTTCAGCCTGCTTTCACACTGTTGCTGTGTGCATGTATACTGATCTAAAGTCTGCTGTGGGAATCCCATTCTGTAACATACTATTAGCCTCTGCATTCACTGTAAGCTGCACAGTTATTTAAAGTAATTTGGCCTGTTTCAGCCTGCTTACACACTGTTGCTGTGTGCATATATACTGATCTCAAGTCAGCTTTGGGGCATCCCATTCTGTAACATACCATTAGCCTCTGCATTCACTGTAAGCTGCACAGTTATTTAAAGTAATTTGGCCTGTTTCAGCCTGCTTACACACTGTTGCTGTGTGCATATATACTGATCTCAAGTCTGCTGTGGCCATCCCATTCTGTAACATACAATTAGCCTCTGCATTTACTGTAAGCTGCACAGTTATTTAAAGTAATTTGGCCTGTTTCAGCCTGCTTACACACTGTTGCTGTGTGCATATATACTGATCTCAGGTCTGCTGTGCGGGCATCCCATTCTGTAACATACCATTAGCCTCTGCATTTACTGTAAGCTGCACAGTTATTTAAAGTAATTTGGCCTGTTTCAGCCTGCTTACACACTGTTGCTGTGTGCATATATACTGATCTCAAGTCTGATGTGGCCATCCCATTCTGTAACATACAATTAGCCTCTGCATTTAATGTAAGCTGCACAGTTATTTAAAGTAATTTGGCCTGTTTCAGCCTGCTTACACACTGTTGCTGTGTGCATATATACTGATCTCAGGTCTGCTGTGTGGGCATCCCATTCTGCAACATACCATTAGCCTCTGCATTTACTGTAAGCTGCACAGTTATTTAAAGTAATTTGGCCTGTTTCAGCCTGCTTACACACTGTTGCTGTGTGCATATATACTGATCTCAAGTCTGATGTGGCCATCCCATTCTGTAACATACAATTAGCCTCTGCATTTAATGTAAGCTGCACAGTTATTTAAAGTAATTTGGGCTGTATGAGTCTGCTTACACACTGTTGCTGTGTGCATATATACTGATCTCAAGTCTGCTGTGGCCATCCCATTCTGTAACATACAATTAGCCTCTGCATTTAATGTAAGCTGCACAGTTATTTAAAGTAATTTGGCCTGTTTCAGCCTGCTTACACCCTGTTGCTGTGTGCATATATACTGATCTCAGGTCTGCTGTGCGGGCATCCCATTCTGTAACATACCATTAGCCTCTGCATTCACTGTAAGCTGCACAGTTATTTAAAGTAATTTGGCCTGTTTCAGCCTGCTTACACACTGTTGCTGTGTGCATATATACTGATCTCAAGTCTGATGTGGCCATCCCATTCTGTAACATACAATTAGCCTCTGCATTTAATGTAAGCTGCACAGTTATTTAAAGTAATTTGGCCTGTTTCAGCCTGCTTACACACTGTTGCTGTGTGCATATATACTGATCTCAGGTCTGCTGTGTGGGCATCCCATTCTGCAACATACCATTAGCCTCTGCATTTACTGTAAGCTGCACAGTTATTTAAAGTAATTTGGCCTGTTTCAGCCTGCTTACACACTGTTGCTGTGTGCATATATACTGATCTCAAGTCTGATGTGGCCATCCCATTCTGTAACATACAATTAGCCTCTGCATTTAATGTAAGCTGCACAGTTATTTAAAGTAATTTGGGCTGTATGAGTCTGCTTACACACTGTTGCTGTGTGCATATATACTGATCTCAAGTCTGCTGTGGCCATCCCATTCTGTAACATACAATTAGCCTCTGCATTTAATGTAAGCTGCACAGTTATTTAAAGTAATTTGGCCTGTTTCAGCCTGCTTACACCCTGTTGCTGTGTGCATATATACTGATCTCAGGTCTGCTGTGCGGGCATCCCATTCTGTAACATACCATTAGCCTCTGCATTCACTGTAAGCTGCACAGTTATTTAAAGTAATTTGGCCTGTTTCAGCCTGCTTACACACTGTTGCTGTGTGCATATATACTGATCTCAAGTCTGCTGTGGGCATCCCATTCTGTAACATACCATTAGTCTCTGCATTTACTGTAAGCTGCACAGTTATTTAAAGTAATTTTGGCTGTATGAGCCTGCTTACACACTGTTGCTGGGTGCATATATACTGATCTCAGGTCAGCTTTGGGGCATCCCATTCTGTAACATACCATTAGCCTCTGCATTCACTGTAAGCTGCACAGTTATTTAAAGTAATTTGGCCTGTTTCAGCCTGCTTTCACACTGTTGCTGTGTGCATATATACTGATCTCAAGTCTGCTGTGGGCATCCCATTCTGTAACATACCATTAGCCTCTGCATTTACCGTAAGCTGCACAGTTATTTAAAGTAATTTGGCCTGTTTCAGCCTGCTTACACACTGTTGCTGTGTGCATATATACTGATCTTAAGTCTGCTGTGGGCATCCCATTCTGTAACATACCATTAGCCTCTGCATTCACTGTAAGCTGCACAGTTATTTAAAGTAATTTGGCCTGTTTCAGCCTGCTTACACACTGTTGCTGTGTGCATATACACTGATCTCAAGTCAGCTTTGGGTCATCCCATTCTGTAACATACCATTAGCCTCTGCATTCACTGTAAGCTGCACAGTTATTTAAAGTAATTTGGCCTGTATGAGCCTGCTTACACACTGTTGCTGTGTGCATATATACTGATCTCAAGTCTGCTGTGGGCATCCCATTCTGTAACATACCATTAGCCTCTGCATTTACTGTAAGCTGCACAGTTATTTAAAATAATTTGGCCTGTTTCAGCCTGCTTACACACTGTTGCTGTGTGCATATATACTGATCTCAGGTCAGCTTTGGGGCATCCCATTCTGTAACATACCATTAGCCTCTGCATTCACTGTAAGCTGCACAGTTATTTAAAGTAATTTGGCATGTTTCAGCCTGCTTACACACTGTTGCTGTGTGCATATATACTGATCTCAAGTCTGCTGTGGGCATCCTATTCTGTAACATACCATTAGTCTCTGCATTTACTGTAAGCTGCACAGTTATTTAAAGTAATTTGGGCTGTATGAGCCTGCTTACACACTGTTGCTGGGTGCATATATACTGATCTCAGGTCAGCTTTGGGGCATCCCATTCTGTAACATACCATTAGCCTCTGCATTCACTGTAAGCTGCACAGATATTTAAAGTAATTTGGCCTGTTTCAGCCTGCTTTCACACTGTTGCTGTGTGCATGTATACTGATCTCAAGTCTGCTGTGGGCATCCCATTCTGTAACATACTATTAGCCTCTGCATTCACTGTAAGCTGCACAGTTATTTAAAGTAATTTGGCCTGTTTCAGCCTGCTTACACACTGTTGCTGTGTGCATATATACTGATCTCAAGTCAGCTTTGGGGCATCCCATTCTGTAACATACCATTAGCCTCTGCATTCACTGTAAGCTGCACAGTTATTTAAAGTAATTTGGCCTTTTTCAGCCTGCTTACACACTGTTGCTGTGTGCATATATACTGACCTCAAGTCTGCTGTGGCCATCCCATTCTGTAACATACAATTAGCCTCTGCATTTACTGTAAGCTGCACAGTTATTTAAAGTAATTTGGCCTGTTTCAGCCTGCTTACACACTGTTGCTGTGTGCATATATACTGATCTCAGGTCTGCTGTGCGGGCATCCCATTCTGTAACATACCATTAGCCTCTGCATTTACTGTAAGCTGCACAGTTATTTAAAGTAATTTGGCCTGTTTCAGCCTGCTTACACACTGTTGCTGTGTGCATATATACTGATCTCAAGTCTGATGTGGCCATCCCATTCTGTAACATACAATTAGCCTCTGCATTTAATGTAAGCTGCACAGTTATTTAAAGTAATTTGGCCTGTTTCAGCCTGCTTACACACTGTTGCTGTGTGCATATATACTGATCTCAGGTCTGCTGTGTGGGCATCCCATTCTGCAACATACCATTAGCCTCTGCATTTACTGTAAGCTGCACAGTTATTTAAAGTAATTTGGCCTGTTTCAGCCTGCTTACACACTGTTGCTGTGTGCATATATACTGATCTCAAGTCAGCTTTGGGGCATCCCATTCTGTAACATACCATTAGCCTCTGCATTCACTGTAAGCTGCACAGTTATTTAAAGTAATTTGGCCTGTTTCAGCCTGCTTACACACTGTTGCTGTGTGCATATATACTGATCTCAAGTCTGCTGTGGCCATCCCATTCTGTAACATACAATTAGCCTCTGCAATTACTGTAAGCTGCACAGTTATTTAAAGTAATTTGGGCTGTATGAGCCTGCTTACACACTGTTGCTGTGTGCATATACACTGATCTCAAGTCAGCTTTGGGTCATCCCATTCTGTAACATACCATTAGCCTCTGCATTCACTGTAAGCTGCACAGTTATTTAAAGTAATTTGGCCTGTTTCAGCCTGCTTACACACTGTTGCTGTGTGCATATATACTGATCTCAAGTCTGCTGTGGGCATCCCATTCTGTAACATACCATTAGTCTCTGCATTTACTGTAAGCTGCACAGTTATTTAAAGTAATTTTGGCTGTATGAGCCTGCTTACACACTGTTGCTGGGTGCATATATACTGATCTCAGGTCAGCTTTGGGGCATCCCATTCTGTAACATACCATTAGCCTCTGCATTCACTGTAAGCTGCACAGTTATTTAAAGTAATTTGGCCTGTTTCAGCCTGCTTTCACA